>OY757920.1:44110912-44128412 GCA_963585895.1 Sepioteuthis lessoniana | reverse complement strand
GGTTTAGAAGTTATTTTTACAAAGAACATCTGGGCTTATTTTCCACCACTAACGGGATATCGATCAAGAACAATAAAAAGTTTTCCTTTTTTGCTTCTCTCATTTAGATTTGTCTCTAAAATTCGTTTCTTTTTGCTTTTTTCCCTATCGTCATCAGTCTTCCTTTTTTTTCAGTTTTCTTTATGTCCCATTTATTTTCAGAAAATTTTACCGCCTCGAAATGCGCAAACATAGAAACGAGGGAAAATCCAGTTAACTGCCTTCACCATTTTCCGTCCGACTGGAACTGATGGAAATTGTTTTAAACTCGTAATAAACTGGTTGTCTCTTGAGCATGCTATGTGGATTTTCTGGGGAGACAATCACAATATCTATCACTTACAGTTGCGTCTTAGTTAAATGAGTAATTTAAAGAAAAAAAAATGTAACTAAAGCGACAACTTATAAACACGCTAACAGATAATTGCTCATAAATTATAGCCTTCCACCATAGTAGAGTGTTCGTCAATGGTCCGGGAGGCCGGGGTTCAATCCCAGGTTGAGTCATACCAAAGACTCAAAAATGCTACTTGATGCCACCTTTCAGCATTATATAGTAAGGATCAAGGGTTAAGTGGAGCAATCCAGGGAGTAGAGTTGCTCCCTTCCCTACACCTCAGTGTAGTAGCTATTGAAAAGGGAGCCTTCGGGTCACCATCGACTAAGGTCGCCAATTTTACTTTACTACTTATCTGTCATGATTAACTTCACCCCATACGATTTTTAAGATAGTGAACTATTTTCATTTCAACCAAATAAATCGAAATTTTATTATTTCTGGTGGAATATCAAACAATTAAAACGGACATTGTTAATTATGATGTATTGCCAACATTCACAGTACATAAACTCTGAAATAGAATTTGAGTAAGTAGTTATAGAAAAACTAGTACACCCATTTTTTTTATATTGATGCAATCCTTTTTAAAATAGTTTTTACATAGTAGAATTTTCTCATACACTGTATCTAATGATAATCATTCAGACTGCATAAACTTCCACAATAAATAATCATAGCCTGGAATTTTAGGCTTAAAAATAAATCATCTTTTTATTAAGAAATGATGTGTATATATTCATAACCGACGCTGCAGAGTTCCCTATTCGTCTACAAAACAGATGGAATAATCTCGAATTCAGAAGAAAGCAAAAAATGTATCGAATCATATATACAAGGGTCTTTAAATAAGTAAGTAAAGTGGGTGACCCTAGTCGAGGGTGACCGTAGTCGAGAGCGACCAGAAGGCTCCCTTTTCAATAGCTACGACACCAAGGGGTAGGGGAGGGTGCTACTCCTTTCCCTGGATTGCTCCACTTAACCATTGATACATATCTTATATTGCTGAGTGTTAAGCAAGGAGGTATCAAGTACCATTTTAAAAGTCTTTGGTATGACGTGACCTGGGATTGAACCCAGGTCTCCCGGACCATTGGCGAACACTCTACCCACTAGGCCAGTGAGAAGGGGAATTTTTCTAAAATAGTTGGCAATAGGATACTTTATTTAAATAATATATGTGTTAAATTACACATATGTTTTGAAGTCGGAAGCTGTATTCAGTTAAACCTTTCTCAAAGGACATGAATAGTGATTCGTCCATTCATGTTCCAGAAGGCTGTCAGCATAACCTTCTTTACTGACCGAAGCACTGGGAACGATTTATTTATCGGAGAGTCAATGGGTTTGCATTTTAAAGACAGTCTTTTCAACTCAGAATCATAGAGCCAAATTCATTTTCAGTAGATTTGTAAACATTTTCTGACCAAAACATACTTTCCCGTACACATCACACATTCTTCAGTAAAATTCACATGGTTTTCAATTCTCAGCCACGAGACATTACATGACAGACCTCTGTTCAAGCTGAGAGCACTATGTTTGATTTGCCATAATTTTGAATTGCCTCAAAACAAATACATTTGCGAGATTGAAAGAATTAAGAAAAAATCCTTTATTAATTGCATGACACTCCTGTATATATATATATATATATATATACATATATATATATATATATATATATATATATATATATATATATATATATATATATATATATAATCAAGTCACACTTTTTCACGCTTGTCATTTCTATCTTCCATCACTCCAGGCTGGTCTTCCAGACTGCATCCTGTGTCCGTACAGAGCTATTCGTAGGTTTCTGGTGGTCTGCCAAAACTGCCATGACTATGCGAAGGATTCCATAAGAGAACGTCATTTATGAGTTTGTCCTTGCTTCTCCAACAGTGCCTCACATGTCTTGTCATATCATTTGCAAGGTTTTAAAGATAGGAGGTAAGTGGCTGTACAGCTACTGTTTCGTGGCCTTGATGCTGCTTGGATTAATTCAATATAGGTCGTAGCATTCTTCTAAAGTTCTCGTCTAGCTTTTTCTCAATACGTTGAATCAGTGTCTACGTGGTGCATCCGTAAAGTAGTATTGAGAAACCGCTGCTTTGAAGAAATTTCGTTTTATTTTATCAGATAGGTCAGACTTCCATATGATCGATAGACTATCGATAGCGGTCTACGTCTTTGCTACGTGCATATTGATGCCACTTTCAGTAGGTGAGACGCTGCTACCGAAGTAAGTGAACTTGTCCACTAATTTCAGGGAGCCACCGTTTAGAGTGATGTCTCTTTCTTGAAAATAGAACCCAAAATCGACAACATACTTAGAAAAAACCAAAATGGCTTCCGAAGAAATAGATGCACGACCTCACAAATATTAACCATCCGCAGAATCCTTGAAGGTGTACGGGCAAAGAACCTACAAGCAACATTAATATTAGTCGACTTTACCAAGGCTTTCGACTCCATTCGCAGAGGAAAGATGGAACAAATCCTTCTAGCGTACGGCATACCTAAAGAAACCGTAGCGGCAATAACGATTCTCTATAGAAACACTAAAGTAAAAGTACGATCACCAGATGGAGACACAGAATACTTCGACATTGTAGCAGGAGTACTACAAGGGGACACGCTGGCTCCGTATCTCTTTATCATTTGTCTAGACTACGTACTTAGAACATCGATTGACAAAATCAAAGCGAATGGCTTCGAACTGACGAAGAAAAGAAGCAGAAGATACCCCGCAACAACAATTACCGACGCCGACTACGCCGATGACATAGCGATACTGGCAAATACACCTGACCAAGCCGAAACACGTTTGGAACGAGCAGCAGCAAGCATAGGCCTCCATGTTAATGCACACAAAACGGAATATATGTGCTATAACCAAACGGGGGACATCTCCACTCTAAAAGGAACCCCTCTTAAACTAGTAGACAAATTCACGTACCTAGGAAGCAGCGTCGAATCAACCGAAAAGGACATCGAAACGAGGTTAACGAAAGCATGGACAGCTATCAATAGGCTATCGACTATATGGAAATCAGACCTAACCGATAAAATGAAACGCAGTTTCTTCCAGGCAGCGGTCACATCGATACTGCTATATGGATGCACTACATGGACGCTAACAAAACGGCTGGAGAAGAAACTAGATGGCAATTACACAAGAATGCTGCGTGCAATCCTGAACAAGTCCTGGCAGCAACACTCCACAAGACACCAACTGTACGGCCACCTGCCCCCTATCACGAAAACTATTCAAGTTAGGCGAACCAGACATGCAGGACATTGCTGGAGAAGCAGAGATGACTTCATAAGAGATGTACTCTTATGGATCCCCACACACGGCCGCGCAAAAGCAGGACGACCAGCACGAACGTACATTCAGCAGCTATGTGAGGATACAGGTTGTTGTCCTGAAGACCTACCTAGGGCGATGAACGATAGGGAGGAGTGGCGAGAGAGGGTCAGGGATATCCGTGCTGCCAGCTCGATATGATGATGATGATGATGACAATACATGAAATCATTTAACTTTGGTTTGCATTGATTTAGTTTTATAAGATATCAACTATTTTTGGTTATTTTTTTTACCTAATCCTATTTTTCCATGTACGTTAAATACATTTTCGTTGTAAACATATTTTTAGATGAACACAGTTGAAGCATCAAACAATTCTGTTTCTAAATATTCAATTTAGCAGAAGTCACATTTAACTTTGGTCAAATAAATGATTAATATTAAATAGTATTATCAATGTTAAATGGCAATACTTCAAACCATTTAACTGTGTGCAAACAAATAAGTTCTGACTCATTTAAATATAGTTACCGAAACTATTCGCTCACAAATCTTAAAAGAACAGAATTTGGCGTTAAATAAACCACATGAGTTGATATGCAATAAAGACCAACCAACCAACCAACCAACCAAACAGACAACCACCCAACCATATCATACTACACATACAATCTTTTAAATACTTAGTTTCCTCGTTGAATTAAAATTCAGTCGTATTCATACCAACTTACTCGATTCTTTGAAAGCGAGCAAACAAAACTGTAGAAAAAAATGAAGAATCTTTTGAAAAGTTTACATAAAAAAACCCCAACTCACACAGAAATGCATTCTTTTGCATTCGTGCAAATTCATCAAAAGATACACACCCACACATTGACACAGACAGACAGACAGACAGACAGACAGACAAACCGATTTACATTCGCCCAAAACAGGTTAACTAGTTCTATAAATCTGAGGGAAACACACTCACAAATGCGCTAAAGACCAGGGATGCTTTCTCAGTTTTCACCTTCCAGCATACCCACCCGACACACAAACAGGCGTATGAACAACCAGAAAAACTCACATACACAACAATAAATAAAATTGCATTCTTTTTCTTTTTTTCTTCTTTTTTCTCTCTTCATTCAAGTCAGTTTCAAGCTGATTCCCACCTTCTTCTTGCCAATGGGCTTCTATTCTAAAAGATGTTAAGTATTTACATGTAATGACTGTTTGTTGAAACTGATGGTATTGGAAGGCCGAGAAGCCAGATAAAGAATAATGGTTTATTTTGAAAAAATGTAAAAAAAAAAAGTAAAAATAAAAAAAATGGATGAAAAATAAATAAAAACAACGAGTGATTAAAGTCTATTGTGCGATACTTCCTGTTACACATGCGCACAAAACATTTCCCATTTCTCAAAATAAAAACAAACTATTAATTAGATTCCAGAGAAAGTCTTAGAAAAAAAAAACGTTTGAAAATTTGCTGGATAGCGATTTTCTTTTCCCTTAAACCTTCATTCTTATTGATCACTGTTATTATTAATACTATTAAACTGGTCTTAGTCAAGGTTGACAAAAGGGGTTACAGCAACAGCGCTCGAGGTGCATTGGAAATGGACACGGAGACTAGAGTTCGAATCCTGGACGTGGCAGTTTGCATTCCACAGAGGCTAATACCGTTGAGAAAGGTATGACTCCAAGTATTCTCTCTCTAGTAATGGGTAAACTAATTCAGCCATGGTCCGGCAACCGGTCTAGAAGAAGGAAAACTGAATCAAAACCTGTTTAGATCCACTTAAAAACTGGCCTTCTGTCACATCCTACTCGTGCGGCTTGGGTTGGCAAATACATACAGTGATGTTAATATATGAGAGATTCATTAGTTTTAACGGCATGTCAACCCGTTCGCAGATATTTGATACCTACAACTAAAGGAATCATTTTGAATTTACGTTCTTATTTCCATTTTTGTTTTTGAGAGAATTTTTGTTACACGGTACCATCGAATACGAATAACATTTAAGCAGATCTGTGGAACCATAAATAAGACCGTAACAGGTACCTCCATTCCAGGTCATATGGGACCTGGGAGTAATGGCAATGAAGGGGTAATCAATACGTCCCAAGTCTCTAGAACCACAGACTCACTATCAGATGCAGTTTTGTGGCATACCCAGGACAATTTTATGTTTACAGTTTCTATACATAGCCGAGTCAGCTGGGAACGTAAAATACACCGACACCGTCTCTGCAGAGAGGTAAGACCTTCACAACGTGTGTCCTTTTGGCCCCGTCGGCTGGGGCTGTAATATACACCGACTGCGTCTCTGTATAGAGGTAAGACCTACTCAACGAGTGTCCTGGAAATGACAGTAAACAATATGATGGTGAGGATCCAGTAATGCTAAATCTTTGGGGGAAAGAAATTACCCCTTTATTACCATCACTCCCAGGTACACTCTGACCGAGAGTGGTAGCCCCTGATAAGGTCCTCTCAAGAGGTCGAATAGAACTGTTTGACATTTACAATGAGTGGAAACAAATGACTTCTTCAAAATTGAATAGAACTGTTTGATCATTTAACTGTGTATCCACAAAATGTGTTTACAAATCATATATTCAATATATATGTGATACAGGATTTGGAATCAAATTACCACCAACGGTTGATATGCTATAAAACCAAAACCAAACCAAACCAAACCAAACCAAAAAATGTTATATATTTCAAAACATAAAAATCATACATTAAAAAGTTAAGTTCCTTTCAGGAAGAAATCAAAGGTACAATTCTCAAAAAGTAACAACTTTATTAATGATTGACTAAACGAGAACAACATTTGGTTTGGTTGGGATTCATGGCAAATCAACCATTGTTTGTTATTTAATGCCAAATCCTTTTTAAACATATTAAACATATTACATACAATTTGTAAACGCCGAGTTGGTAAATACATTTAGTTAGCGTCCATGTAGAGAATCTATTGACCTGTATTTATAAGACCACTGGTTAGAAAAATCTGCGTTCCATTCTATTGGTCAAGTTTGAATTCTATATGACCAATAGCCTATAGCTGTCCATGCCTTTACCTGTTGCATGTTGATGTCTGTCTCGGTTGATGAGACACTGCTTCCTAGGTTGGTAAACTTGTTCAGAGAACTACCGTTTAGCGTGGAGATGTCGCAAAAAGCTTGACGGCAACTACACAAGAATGCGGCGAGCTATATTGAATAAGTCCTGGAGACAGCACCCCACAAAAGCAGCAGCTGCACGGCCACTTACTTTACATAACGATAGCTATCCAAGTTAGACGAACCAGACATGTGGGACACTGCTGGAGAAGTAGGGACGAACTCATAAGTGACGTACTTCTGTAGACCCCTTCGCATGAACTAGCACTAGCAGGACAACCAGCTAGAATTACATACAACAGCTCTGTGCCGATAAAGGATGTTGCCTTGAAGACCTACGGGTAGCGATGGATGATAGAGAGGGGTGTCGTGAGAGGGTCTGGGAGATCCACGCTGGTGGCGCGACATGATGATGATGATGATGTCTTGGTAGTTAACATTTTTAAACTGCCAGAACTTCTTTGTTAGCATTCAGTTGAATAGTTATAAATAGGGTTTGTAAGTCAATAATTTATTGGTTATCTTATTTTTAAATTAAATTAGTCCGAACTAATTTTTTACTTACAAGTATTACGATTATTTGCATACAGTTAAATGGTTCAAAGTATTCTTATTTGGTAGTAGTTCTTGAAAAAAGGCAAAAAAATGGACGAATACATGGGTCTTGCCAGAGAACGTAAAAAGTTCTGCTACGTGAAACAAGCATAAATTGAACCCATAAAATAGTCAGGAAGAACCTGAAACAGAACGTAAAGGAATTGGAGATCAAAAAAAGAATCGAAATGAACTAGACAATTGTATTAGTATAGTCTGCTAGAATACTTAGGAAAGTCCTGCGGTCTAAAGAGATTTATTGTTACTTAGATTACAATGGAAACCATCTCTTAGAACTTATGGGAAAAGTTTTTAAGGAGTAAAATAACAATAATTATATTTTTAAAATTAGTTTGGAATATAAACGAAATGGTGGGTGAGGACTCGAAGCTCATAAATGGATAGTATGGTAAACTTTTTAAATGTGTTATCTTCGTTGATATGTTGAAATTTTTGCTTATTTCGAAATATTGCAAAAAAATCTATGCCGTACTATCGAAGTAAAATATAATGTTTTCTTATATATATATATATATATATATATATATATATATATATATATATATGTGTGTGTGTGTGTATGTGTGTGTGTTTGAAAATAACATTAGAAAATTTGATAAGAATATGAAGAACAGAGAAACTTTCACGATAGCATTTTTCTATCTCCCTTCCCAAGTGACATGACGGGAATATTTTTTGAGAAAATATGACAGTTAAAAATGTTTAGATTAGTTCGGTATATAAGCGAAACGATGGGTGAATACTTTAAACATATAATTGGATATTAAGATAAATATGCCTCGAACTTTTTGAATTTGTTATCTTCGTTGAAATGCTAAAACTTTTGCTTGTTTCTAAATATTCCAAAAATCACTGCCGTACTATCGAAGCAAAATTTATTGCTTTCCTGTTTATAAAAAAACAAAGGGAAAATTTGCTAAGAGTACGAAGATCAAATAAATATTATTAGTAGCACTTTCCTCTTCCGCTCTCCGAGGTACATGACTGGACATTTTTATACAAAACCTGCTGAATAAAAAGTGGCAGATTGGGATGTTTAAAGATGTTTGGAATGTATGGGAAACGGTGTGCGAAGATCGAGCATGGCCGAATATCACAAAATGGTTCGGGTTTGAACCAAGAAACAGTAGTATCAGTCATAAGCCAAACCACAAATAAAGAAGCAGCTTAAGTAATAGACGAATATCACTAACAACGTGAAGACGAACGTAACAACAACAAACAATTAGAAACAGAAATGGTAAGAATAAATATTGTATGAATATTTCAAGCGACAAATTGGCGAAATATCAAACGAGAATACCTGGCAGAAAAGAAATATCAAGAAATATCAAGCGACAAAGAAATATCAAAGAAACATCAAGAAATACCAAAGAAATATTAAGAAATATCAAGCAACAAATTGGCTAAATATCAAACGAGAATACCTGGCAGAAAAGAAATATCAAGAAATATCAAGCGACAAAGAAATATCAAAGAAACATCAAGAAATATCAAAGAAATATTAAGAAATATCAAGCGACAAATAGGCGAAATATCAAACGAGAATACCTGGCAGAAAAGAAATATCAAGAAATATCAAGCGACAAAGAAATATCAAAGAAACATCAAGAAATATCAAAGAAATATTAAGAAATATCAAGCGACAAATTGGCGAAATATCAAACGAGAATACCTGGGGAAAAGAAATATCAAGAAAAGAAATATCAAACGAGAATACCAGCAGAAAAGAAACCTTAAGACAGAAACTGAATCTCTTCTAAGAGTAGCACAAAATAAGGCCATAAGGAGCAATTATATTTAAACAAAAATCGACAACACGCAACAGAATAGCACATATAGCTTATGTAGCGGTGAAGACGAATCGATAAATCATTTACTAAACGAATATAGCTCACTAGTGCATAAGGAGTATAAGGCTAAACACGACTGGGTAGGCAAGGTGATCCACAAGGAATTGTGCAAGAAATTGAAATTTGATCATACTACCAAGTGGTACATGCACAAACCAGAATCCGTCCTAGAGAATAAGACATAAAATTCTCTGGGATTTTGAGATACAAACAGAACACCTAATCCTAGCCAAAAGCCCAGACTAAGTGATGATTAACACAAAAGGAAGATAACTTGCCATCTGGTGGATTTTGAGGACCACAGAGTGATAATCTAAGAAAGCGAAAAGAGAGAAAAATACTTGGACGTTGCTTGAGAACTAAAAAAGCTGTGGAACATGATGTTGACGATGATACCGATTTGTGCGCTTGGAATTATAGCCAAAAGTCGGGAAAAGGTAAATGAACGAATTGGAAATTGGAGGAAGAATCGGGACGCTCCTGACTAAAGCATGAGTAAATTTGCCCGAATACCGAGAAGAGGCCTGGAGACCAGAAGAGAATTTCAATCACTCATACTCCTGTCAAAGACCATCAGCTAATGCTGGTGTGAAAAATCGAAAAGGAGTATTACAATGATGATAAAAGAACGGATCGCATAATATCGGCCAGAAGACCAGACCTAGTGACAATCAACAAAAAAGAGAACCTGCCGAATAGTGGACTTTAGAGACTACAGAGTAAAACTGAAAGAAAGCAGAATGAAAAATAATACCTAGACCTTGCTAGATTACTGAAAAACTATGGAACATGAAAGTGAGGGTGATACCAATTGTAATCGGTGCACTTGGTACTGTCACCAAAGGACTGGCACTGGGACTGGAAGTAAGAGCACGAGAGGAGACCATCCAAACTACAGTATTATTGAGATCGACCATAATACTGCGAAGAGGCCAGGAGACTTGAGGAGACTTGCTGTCCCTCAAACTCCAGTGGAACACCATCAGCTAACGCTGGTGGGAAAAACTCTCAAAGGATTGAAATAATAATTCTGTATCAATATCAAGTAAAACATTCTAAATGATGTCGAGAAACTTAAATGTTTTTATGACCAATTCCTCAGATGTTGCTATTGGACTGTTTAATTGTGACACCAGAAGGTTCTGTAGATCATCTCTGGAGGACCGAGGTCGAAGAAAGTCTCCTCCAATTCACGTGACTCTAAAATCTTTTCCGATTTATTATGACTTATCAATCGAAATTTGAAGATTTTGAAGATTCTGGTTTCACTATTTAAATAAGCTGTTATATGCCTTCCGTAATTTACACTTTCCATTTCAAGGCCCAACGACAGGGCCGTCAACAAGGGAACGATGGATAATTATTGATAGAATACTTAATAAAATTCTCATGTTAGTAGTAAAAAGATTGGAATTCTGCCAATATTTTGCTAATTAATTCAGTTTGCATGCTTAACGGCACACACACACACACACACACACACACACACACACACATATATATATGTGTGTGTATGTGGGTGGGTAGATGGGTGTGTTTATAGAGAGAGAGTGAGAAAGAGAAAGGGTGAGACAGATATATAGACTTATCGACGGAGTGATAGACAGTCGGGCAGAGAGATTGATGGATGGTTAATTAGATAACTGGATGTATTATATATCAGTTTGCTTTAGTTTCATTGTGCTTAATGGCATATCAACATTCTTGGGTTATTTAATGCCAAAACCTTGTTAAAGAACTGTTATGGTACTACTTAACCCATATGTAAGAGGATAAGAGGCTTCATACCTTTCCCGAGGGCATTACTCTGAAAATGAATGATACAACGTGAGTAGATTTCGAACCCCTTTACTTTGAGACCACAGTTCATTATGACACGGATAATCCTTCTGAATATATATGTATATATACAAGAAAGTTACTTGGTTCTTTAACACACACACACACACACACACATATATATATATATATATATATATATATATATATATATATATATACGTGTGAGTGGGTGAGTATTAAAAACAACACATAGCATTTTTGCATAGTTTCTATCTAGATTTTACTCCATAAGTTTCTTTAAAGTCCAGGTGTTGCAACCATACCATAGTACTGACACAAACATAACTTGGTAGAAATAAAAGAATTTATAAAAGGGATAAAATTCGCAATATAAAAAGAAAATTTGAAGGGGAAAAATTTCAATATAAAGGAATTTGGAGGGAATAAAATTTGTTGAAGTGAGTGACACTAAAGCCATAATTAGTATTTAACAGAGTAATGTTTTTGAGGAGGGTTTAGTGTGCAATATTAGATGCTAATTTCAAACGATAAGTTTAAACAGTAAGTTCTGCTGCTTTTTAGTTCGGATACTGATTCGAAAAGATAACACTGACTATAAAATTTTTAAAAGGGAATTTTACACAAAAGAAACTAGAAAGAAAGGGATAGAAAAGATAAAATGTTGCAAAATTTTCGTACAATTTGCTGGAACTTATCTGAGAGAGTTTGCGGGAAACAAATGTTTTTGAATTTGAGTATTTTTCTTTTCTTTTTTTGTTTTTTTGTTTTGTAGGAACGTTTCAGAGTTCCTTAAATTTCGAGTCTTCTTTAAGGTTCTTTTCCGCTGAATTCTTGGTTGAATTTTCTTTCAGTTGTTCAACTTGGTAGAATTTCAGTAGTCGACTTACATTTAATTTTACTTTTATTTCTTGTGAAGTTTCATTCAAGAAGCCAGTAACGAAACCCATCTGCTAGCTTTAGTTTTTCGTGCCTTTACAGTTCGGTCTCCGAATTCGTAATGAGGATCTCAATAGTAGTTCTAGACAAAAAGAGGAAGTCGCTTTTTGGTGCCTCACTGTCTGGAGTTACTTCTCCCTTTTTCACTCAGGCCAAATTAAGTGCCACACTTGGTCAGCTTAATTTTTTTCTTAGAAATAAATTTCTATAGAAATCACTTTTTATATGATCAGAGATTTCCATTTGATCGACCAAAAGTAAATTCGACGACTTCCCTATGCGTATTTTGTTATCGTTTTCAGTAGATGAGATATTGCTAGTAAGATTTTAGAGTCTTGTCAGTTGATGCTGAAATGGTTCCTTTTTATTTGAAATACATGAACTCTGTTTTATTTGCGTCCACGTGAAGATTAATATCCTCTGCTGCTTGTTTCAGTCTGTGCAGAAGGGATTTGGCTTGGGCAGGTGTATTTGAGAGAACCCCCACCCTGATCTGTGTAGTCTGTGTCTGTCATAGTTTCAGTGGAATATCGTCAGTTTCTTTTTTTTTTTGAATGAGAAACGATTTTCTTTCTTTTTTTTCTTTTTTTTTTTTTAAATCTATTGACATTCTTAATTAGTAATCTAGTTAGGTAATAAACGTATATGATGCGAATGTATCTCCTTGTGAGGCTCCACCGACAATGTCGAAGAAGACGGTAAATTCCAGGAAGGAACACCCAACAAAACGGCTGTTTTACGGCGACTTACTTCCCATCTCACGGATGTACGGTAAGACCTTCCATCCAAGTAAGATGAACAACATATGCTGGTCACTGCAGTGGAAGTAAGGACCAACTCCAAAGTGACATTTTCTTACGATCCCCGATGCAAAGACGCGTAAATGTTGATAGTCCTGGAAGGACTTACATTCTTTGGTTCTGTGCGGACACTGGATAGTGTCTGGAGAACATGCCAGTCTGAATGGAAGAGGAAGACGGATGACGAAAGATATATATACATACATATATATATTTAGAGAGAGAGAGAGAGAGAGAGAGAGAGAAAGTATGTGTCAGGGAACACCGTGCTATCACAACGACTTGAAGATGATAATGATGATGATGAGATATATAGATTATATATGGAGGTGCCCGTGATGTAGTCGTTATCGCCGTAGGAAATGAACACGGCGATACGAGTTCAAATCCTGGACGAGACTGATTGCATTTCACATAGCACTAATACCCTTGGGAAAGGTATGAATCCAATTATTCTCCCTCCAGCTATGGGTAAATAGTAGGACAGACTAGGTTCTTCAGCCTTGGTGAGGCAACTAGTCTAGGAGAAGGAAAACTCTGAATTCAAAAATTGTGAAACTCCGCTTAAAAATTGACCTTGTGTCATATCCTGCCCGAGCGGAGGGGTTGGGTAAATCGTATGATGAGATATATAGATTAATAAAGAGATAAAGAAGTAGCTAGATGTCACTGAACGCGATTGTATGTTTCAAACGTTTGATCAAATTGCATAAAAAAAGACTAACTGTATCATAACAAATAAAAGGCAAAAATCTTGCGAAATATCTTTCCAAACTGCTTATCGCCGAATAAAGAGAAAATGTTCGTCTTGGAAGAGGTTGTCAATAAAGAAACGCTATTTTTTAAATTTTATTTTTAATTCATATTCTCTTAACTAAAACTCGTCTTCTTCTTTGTATGGTTGAATATGAATTAAGCAAATCCATTTCCGACACTTACCGACTACCTTATCTTATCTTTTCTGACAACTTCCGTTCTACATTTGCAGAACTTAATATGATAATGTTTTTTTTTTTAATTTTTTTCCGTTACTTTCAAAACTTCCGATTTGATTTGCGTAATAAATAAATAAATAGATAAATAAGTCTTAAAACTGAACTAAAATCTTATACTTCTGATGGTATAAACGAGCGAATAGGAGGTGCTTGTGATGTGAAGGTTGTCATCGTAGGAAATGGACACGACAACTCGAGTTCAAACCTGAACGTGGCTATTTGCATTTCACATTGCGTTAGTTTGTTTGGGAAACTATTCTCTTATTCTCTAACTATTCTCCCTCCAGCTATGGAGAAATAATAGAGCAGACTGAGATCCTAAATCTATGTATGGCAATCAGTCTACAGGCAGGAAAAAATAATTCAAACCTGTTAAATATACAACCGGCCCATTGGCGTCCCAAAGAAAAAATGGTACATGACGCCTCCTTGCTTAAAACACTGCATTAAAAGGTATTGAGCAAGGGTAAATGGAGCAAAGCAGGGAAAGGAATATCAATTTCCTTTACACCTTATATAGTATATATTTAAAAAGAAACCCTTAGGGTCACCATCGATTACGGTCGGCCAACTTATATATATATATATATGCCCAATCTCTCCACACCAGTACGATGTGAAACATATAATTATATATATATATATATAAATAACTATAGAGATATATATACTCCCCTACCCCCGTGGGGTTGAGTTCTCTGGCGAAGAAGTAATCGTGTTGACATTAGCGTCTATTGCAGGTCTCTTCGTAGATGAAATGAGGTCTCGGCAACCGTTGAATGTATGTAAACAATAGTAATTATGATTCATAACCGTTTAAAATTTACTTCGCAGCTAATATTTCCTCGTGGCAGAATGGTTAGAAGCTTTGGCTTGGCATTTGAGTCAATTGGGTTTCGATTCCAGCTACGAGAAGATACTGTCTATAACTGAGATTATCAATTTCTAGGTGTCTGAAAATAAACTAAATAACCACATTTTATCCTCTTTCTTTTGGTGGGGGGTCTTTCATACTGCTGAGATACAGTCATTGTATTCTAAGCCTCACCAACAAGGCAGAATGTTTGAGATCTACATCACCCGCAAGCCACGATATCAGCGCGGAGTTCCTTGACTCTATCGTCATCCGTCCTTATCGTCCATCAGTACTTGTTATCGTCGTAGGAAATGAACACGGCGACACGAGTTCAAATCCTGGACGAGACTGATTGCATTTCACATAGCACTAATACCCTTGGGAAAGGTATGAATCCAATTATTCTCCCTCCAGCTATGGGTAAATAGTAGGACAGACTAGGTTCTTCAGCCTTGGTGAGGCAACTAGTCTAGGAGAAGGAAAACTCTGAATTCAAACCTGTTAAACTCCGCTGAAAAATTGACCTTGTGTCATATCCTGCCCGAGTGGAGGGGTTGGTAAATAGGATCAGTACTTGCCGATAATCAAGACTGTATCCAATGTCCGCACATAGCTAATGTCTGTAAGTCCTTGTTGGTCGCCCCACACAAGCATTTTGGAGTCCAAAAGAGAACGTCGCATATGTGTTTCACCTTACTTCTCCAGCAGTGCCCCGTATGTTTTATTCGTCTGGGGTGGTTTTTGAGATGGGATGTAAATGGCCGTACGGCTGCTGTTTTCAAGGCTGCTGCTTCTAGGATTTGTTCAAAACAGCACATGTCATTCTCGTGTAGTTCCAATCAAGCCTTTTCTCCATGCTTTTCGTTAGTATCATAGTGGTGTAGCCATACAGTAGTACTGACACAGCCAAAGCTTAGAAGAAATCCTGTTTTATTTTATTAGAGAGATTAGATATAGAACTCTCGAATGAAAGCAATAAGATGCAATTTCCCACAAATTAAATTGATACCAAATGGCCATCAAAATGGATCTTTTTGGCCGCCAGAATTTGAGAAGGAATCATTATTTTAAACCAGAATTTTCGCAGATCTCTCTCAAGACTTGCTAGAGAGTACAGTAGTGACCAGAAGACGAAGTATCCAGCAACAAAAAAACAAAAAACAAAACAAACAAAAAAAAAGAAAAAAAGAAAAGAAAAAGAAAAGCAGCTATCGAGATATATTGAATATTTTATTAAGAGATTATGTAGGATCGGTAGTTTCAGAAAAGACAGACACAGAGCAGAAATAGATGTATAGAGAAAGGCAGAGACAATCTATAATCAGAACAAAATGGTTCTTGGTACGTGGATAGGAAATTTAATAAAACATATAGGTTATTTCGTATTCATCAGTGTTGTTTGGTTATTTTCTATGGCTTTGCAGTCAAATAAATTTGAGTGAGGCGAACTATTCTCGTATCCACCAGTCAAAGCATATAATTTTATCTAGTCACACACACACACACACACACACACACACACACACACACACACACACATATATATATATATATATACATATATATATATATATATATATATATATACAAAGTTTAAACCTATATATATAGGGTGATTGGTAAATTGCTGTCTAAATTACACAAAAATAAAAATGACGCTGACATCTAATTTTATCAGTTACCTCTACGAAACTGCATGAACATATCTTGAAATATTATCAATTACATTTATTCAAAGAAGTCGCTGATGGCTTCAGACAGCTTCGAAATCTTCTGCAAACCTTTCCGATTGTTTCTTTGTTTAAAGAGATAAATATTGCTGTTATTCTTGCCTTGAGTTAGTTCATCTTTGGTGTTCTACGGAGTTTTGTTGCTCTCACGCTCAACCTCGCTCCACACATGATACTGAAGGGAATGCAATCTGGGTTGTTAGGCGTCCACATATTAGAGGTGATAGGGTTATTGGTGGTTGGTTGTTTGGGTTTTATGGCATATCAACCTTTGTAGGTTATTTAACGCCAAATCCATTTTTATGCAAATAGGCCGCCCTATTTCAAACAATTCAGTTTAGCCTGAGTACACAATTTCATTGTCAAAAACTATGTCAAGCTATTCAGTTTATTCAAACAGTTCTAATTCAGCTAAGTATAAGTACAGGTTTTGTTTACACACAGTTAAATGTCAAAACAGTTCTATATTAAACAATTCACTTTTGTGTAAGTATAGTTTCAATTTCAAAAACAGTTCCATTTCAAACAATTCAGTTTAGCATAAGCACGCAGTTTAAATGTAAGTACAGTTTAATTGTCAAAAACATTTCTATTTCAAGGTATTCAGTTTAGTCAAACAATTCTAATTCAAATAATTCAGTTTAGTATAAGTATGCAGTTAGTTCTATTTAACCCATAGATAGGGCCCTATCAAGTGCTACCATTCCGGGCCAGAATAGACCTGGGAGTAATGGCAATGAAGGGGTGCTCGGCATTCCCCAAAGCTCCTAATCCCCACTGTAATCGACCTTCGAGTCATTGACCTTGTGTCAAGTCCTGTCTGGTGGGAGGCGGAGACAAATACAGCCTATGTAAAACCAGCCACACTTTTTTGGATAATTGATCACAGAAGAATTATAAGGCAATATGTCTTTTACCGAACAATTCTTCTCAGGTTTTGATTTCACATCATTTTCCTTTTCCTAGACAGGATACCTTACCAAAGTTAAAGATCCTTGATAGTCAAGTTAATCTCCAAATATTTGTCCATGCAGCGTGTACCACTGAGTCACATAATAGCAGTATCACATTTTAAAGATGATAACTGTAAC
>OY757920.1:44083412-44100912 GCA_963585895.1 Sepioteuthis lessoniana | reverse complement strand
CATTTTTTCAATTATTGTATCAACTCCCTTTCGAAACGATTTGCAAGCCAACAAAATAAATTCTTCAGACGTTCTATTCCATTTTTCTCAATAGCAATCTTAAGCGGACCAATATTTGGATGTGAAGTTGCATTAATTTTTTTCTAACCCCCCCTATAATATAATGAAGAGGCTTAAGTTCTAGGCTTCATGGATGCAATAAAGTTAAAGGCTAGAATACAGAAAAGTTTCCTGAAAAAATTTTCCTTGCACCTCTTGAGCCTTTTTTCTTTCATCTTCCTACTTCAAAAATATCGGTGGGAGGTCCTTGCAAACGATTTCAGTTTTAAGTTCTATCAGTTTTCTTGTGGACTTTCCATTCATTAGCATCCTTTCTTATTGACGTTGTAGGCTCCTTTTTACTTACTGTAGTGAGAGCAGTTAAAAAGCCTTATTTTCGTTTTTTTTTTTTGTTCAATCCTCCACTCTCCCTTTTCCTTAAAAAGTTCATTTCTGTAAAAAAAAAAAAAAAATTCTTTGGTTTGTATACGGTCAAAAAAGAAACTCCAGTCATTTCAGAAAATTCTTAAGGTTTATTTCAGCGTTAAGAAAATCATAGATTCTTTGTTGTTTCTTTTCTTGTTCACTCACACTGAGCTGTATTTTAATGAAAAAGTGCTTAAATAATAGAGATAATCATGAAAATTTAGATTTTTCGCGTTTTCTTTTAAAACCTGGACTAGTCAGGCTAAAAATCGTTTTAAAATCATTCCATTTTTTGCTTCTGCACTCAGTATATATATATATATGTGTGTGTGTGTGTGTGTGTGTGTGTGTCTGTGTGTGTGCGTGTGTGTGTGTGAGTGTGCATGCGTGTGTGTGTGTGTGAATTTAGTGATTCATATAAAGTGATATCGTTTAATTCTAAAATGTTCACCTGAGCTAACACCTTGAGATTTAGTTCTCTTGAGCTTTGAGAAGAGACTGGCCTATGTCCCATCTCTTGTTAGAAGACTAGTGGAACTCAAGCTGAGGGTTATAACTGTTCTGGAGATGGTTACCCAAGTCATGTTTCTGCGTGTTTAGTAGAAGTTGAACTACAAACTTGAAATTTGCAGACTGAGAACTTTCAAAATTGTGTAAAATTCGGCGGAGTGCACCAGGATGTAACAGATGTCTGTTCTCAAAGTTTTGATGGCTGAGAAGTACAAACAAAGTGAAATTTATAGAAGAATATGTGATATGTACGGAAAAATGTTCGAGTGAAAAACTATTTACAAATCAGCTAAACATGACTTTCCCACAACACGCCTGAGTCAAAACCACTGCCCTTGGCATGGAAACATATTGACTTGCCGGGAAATGTTCCAAGGGCAACTGCCAGTAAAGAAGGTCATGCATACAGCTTACTGGCACGTAAAAAGAAGCTGTGCAATTCATTTTTTGGAAAAGGTGCAATTATAGAGATTGCTTCTTATTGCTAACTCCTTTTGGCAAAATTCACCTTATTTATTGAATGAGCTTACATATATATATATATATATATATATATATATATATATAAGATTTCCTCCGCGAATGCACCCTTTTCAATAGTTGCTACACAGAGGTGTAGGGGAGGGAGCCACTCCTGTTTCTGAATTGCTCAACTTACCGTTAATCCGTACCTTAACATTCCGAGTGTTAAGCAAGAACCATTTTTCGATTCTTTGGTATGACTCTTTGATATAATTCGGCCAGGTATTGAACCCCGTGTCTCCGACTATAGGCGAACACTTTAACCTTTATGTCAATGAACAAATATATATAAAGATTTTTTCACGTTTATAGTATCAATTGTGTAGAGAGGATCATCTGAATTATTCGTTTGTTTGTATGTTTGTTTGGTTGTTTGGGTTTTATAGCATATCAACCTTTATAGGTTATTTAATGCCAATTCTATTTTTGTATCAATAAACAGTTCTATTTGATACAATTCAGTTTAGCGTTAGTACACAGTTTAGTTCTATTTGACCCTTAGATAGGACCCTATCAGGTTTTACCACTCATGGCCAGAGTGGACCTGGGAGCTATGGCAATGAAGGGATACTCCACGTTCCCCAAAGCTCTAGCACTACTCGAGCCTCACCATCAGATTGGTTTAGTTGGGTTCTATGGCATATCAAATCCATTTTTACACTAATAATCTATTCTGTTTTAAAGAATTCAGCAAAGCATGAGTACACAGTTTGTAAAAAAAAAATTCTATTTCAAGCTTTTTAGTTTAGTCAAACAGTTCTAAATCAATCAGTTCAGTTTAATGTAAGTATAGATTTTGTTTACACACAGTCAAATGTCAAAGCAGTTCTATTTCAAAGAATTCAGTTTAGCGTAAGAACAGTTACAATGTCCAAAGCAGTTCTACTTCAAATAGTTTGGCAAACAAAAAGTTCCATTTTTAACAATTCATTTTAGCATAGTTTAACCCTATCAGATGCTACTACACCGGGCAAGAGTGGACCTGGGAGCGGTGGCTCTTCAAGGGTACTCTGCATTCCCCAAATCTTCAGCATTACTGGATCCTCGCCATCAGATTGTTTAGAGTCATTTCCAGGGCACTCGTTAAGGGGAGGGTCTTACCTCTCCGCAGAGAAGTTGTCGGTGTATTCTACAGCCTCACTGCACTGGATAAACCAGAATAGTTGATATATTAGTTATTAATTGAGAGTAAAAGAAGAGTTAATATTTTGTCTGAAAACTTTGCGATTTTGTGATCGTCACTACTTTAACCAGAAATAATTCATCTTAAATGAATCTCAGGTTTATTAGACCATATATTTTAGGAATTAGTGTGGGGTGAACAATTATTGAATACAAGAATTTGTCTTTAATTATCACCAATTCCTTTATAATACTTAGTAAAAAAGATCTATATTTTTAGTCATTGACTTTTATGTACTGCGTTCATATTCATTTTATACTCTTTCGTTCTATTATCTAAATTCCTCTTTACTTTAACATTCCAGCCCACTCTATTTTCTTCTTCTTACTTTCACTTTCTAATCCATTCTGCTTTCTACATTTACTTTGAAATCCATTTCCTTTTTTCTTTCACTTTTTAATCTATACTACTTTTTAGTTTCACTTTCGAATTCATTCACCTTTCCCTTTCTAATGCATCCTAGTTTCAATGTGTAATGCATTCTACTTTGACTTTCTTATCCATTTTACTTCATACTTTCACTTTCTAATACATTCTTTTTACTTTCACTTTCAATGGTATTTTAGTAACTAATTTCACTTTCTAATCTATTCTACTTCCAGCTTTCATTTTCTACTACATTCTTCATTCAACTTTCACTTTCTAATACATTCCAAATTCTACTTTTACTTTCTGATGCAATCTACTTTCAACTTCCACTTTCTAATCCATTCTTTCCTTGTCTCAATATTTTTTCCTGCTATTTCTTATTCTGTTCATATCTTTCACTGCATTCCTCACTTTCGAAACAAATCTGTTCTATTCACATAATCTAATTAAAGTAGATTTAAGTTCTATCTTTTAAACACTTTGAAACATTTCCAAGTTTCACACAAAGAATTATTCGTTTATTTAATTATTTTTAAATTATCGTTTTTTATTTTACTTTTAGTTTGTGACGCAATTTCAGATTACAATGTTTAATCATTTTATTCTAAAGAAAGGAATGGAACTTTCAGTTTTCAATTCCGATTTTATTCTGATGAAATATAACCCAAATTTATCTCAAGACTAAAACTTTCCTCGTATCACTTACCCGTCTTTAGAGGCGAAGCTTGCATTCGTTTTACCAGTAGTTAAAAATAAATAGTTAAATCTATCCATCGATGAAAACAGAGATTACGAGAAAGTAAACATATCTTTTATTTTAGTTTTAAGGTTAGCAAAACTGATTGAAATCCAGCTGATCAATATTGATCATAAACACGTGTGAAAAGATTTAATTATGCTTGTTTCTCAAAATTCACGTTCAGTCGAGAAACCATGGATTATTACACGTGTATTTGATTGTCGCTAAAATAGAACTCAAGATAATTTCCTGGGTCAAGCTTTTTAAAAAATACGATAGGAAGATTAATCAAGTTAACTCAGGTTTGAGATCAAATTCTATTCTGAGAATATATTGTGGAAGACGAATATTGTTCTAGTCAACCGGTCACTTAGTCAAATTAGTTTGGGGTTGCCACACCTATCAGATTCCGATGAAAAGAAAACGAAAAGCTTGATAAATATCAAAACCTTGCCAGATAAGTGAAATACCCAACCACACACAAGAAAAAAAAAGCACAAACAAAAAACAGAACCAAAAAAAAAAAAAAACAACAAAAAAACAGTCCAATACGAACGTGAAAAGTATACCAATGTAATTGTATCATAAATAGATTTTAAGCTGTATGAGTAAAGTTCAGTAAAATAACAAAATTCTTGTTATAAAATTAATTACTACGGCCAGAAAATCCGGCCAACACTGTGCACTACAGATAGAACCACTGGACACTTGTTTCGACCTTATTATGTCTCATTATATATATATTCAAACACACATATATATGCATATATATATATATATATATATAATCATGGAAAAATACATTTGTACATAAATAAATATTGTGTGCGTCGTTTGATGAATGGCGTTTGTTGTTTTTAAAACTGCGATGATTTTGACATCAGTATCAGTTTTATATTGACTTTCGAGTTGAATGTATTGTATAGAAACTTTATCAGACGCAAAAATATGCTATACTCTGTAGAACACGTAAAAACAGTGATCGACTTTTGTCGGTTTTGCTCCGAAGTAAAACTCAGACTTGTAAGAACAACACCCCAAACACTAATAAAATCTAGTCAACCTTTTGAAAGTTCGACGATAGATTTTAAATACTCTTAACGTTCTAAGTATCGCAATCGATTCATGCTGACTGTGGTTGATGAATATTCCCGTTTGCTTTTCCTGGTGCTGATATTTCTGCATTAACTGTTTAATAGCACTTAACTTATTTTTTTTTTTTTTGCTATCTTCAGCTACCCGTATTCTATAGTGTTAAATCTCTGTGGCATAGTGTCTAATGTGCTTGACTGTGACAGCGTGCTTGTAACGTAATTGAACTACTCATAGAAACTTGAAATTGAATGAATAAATAAATCAGAGAGTCTCAGTGTAGCCAGGGCAAATCATTCGTTCTAATTAAAAATTATTAGAAAAATAAAAAACAAAAAACAAAACTTGGGGCTCGAAATATGATGTACATGTGCTGTGCTCGCGTAAAGGGCCGTTAGACACAACATGACCCAACGGACAAGCAGGTTAGAACCAGGAAAAAATTCAAGGTTTCTGTCTGCTTATATTTTTATCACAAGCATATGTTGTTTCTCTTCGTCTAGCTGATGTGGTCGTCTTGGTTCCATTCTCTCTTTCACCCGGCGACTTTGGGTTGTTAGACCGAGTTTCTTGGGCTTGTCCATCTTTTGCCAGGTGGGAGGTCGCAACACGGTCTAAATTCTCTTCGGTACCGCAACCGTACAGTAGTCAACTAGTTCGAAATTCACTCGTGCGGGTCCGTCTACTTTCGGGATAATACACTTGGGGAATGTTTGAAGCCGCTTTCCAGTGTGTTAGAGAGTACCATTGCGGTTCTTCTGCAAAGTTGGTTTTGAAAATTAAATAACCAACGAAAGTTGATTTGCCGTTAAAACAAACAAACAAACAAACAAACCGAAACCATTCATCTTTTATTCTCTCTCACAAGATGAACTGAAACGATATCTACTATCTTCTTGGCTTAGCTACAAGCTGGACAACAACTTTAAATGCACAAGGCAATCGGTTAATAAAACAATATGATGTACACATTTAGCAGATGATATGTTTATCATTAAAGAAAAATAATCTCACTATTAATAAATGCAATAGGGTATTGAATGTTTCACAGTGGGTATGAGATAAATAAATTCATTTCTTTAGCTAGCTCAGTCGGCTGCAGCCGTAGAATACGCCGGCTGCATCTGTGTGGTGGGGTAATGTCTTTAATGAATATCCTGATATGACACTAAATTATCTTCTGCTGAAGTTCCAATTCGGGAGTTTTGGAAAATAGGGAGTAATTATTCTTTATCAATTTTCCCAGGTCGACTCTGAGGAAGGGTCGTAGTTAGGGCCTCATCTATGTGTAAAAAAGAGCTGTTTATTCATATCCAATAGAATTATTATTAGATATCAATACTTGAAACCATTTAACTGTGTGCAAACAAATGAACTTTGGTTCGTTTAAAAGATGTTACCTGAAAACTATTCACTTAAAAATCTTATGTAAACGAGATTTGTCCTTTATATATATCCCCTTTTCACGCAAATTTTCTTTTTTCTGTATACTATATATATATATATATATATATATGCACCATACGAGGTAGATGCTACAAAAGGTCATTTTCCTTTTCCTCGATCGGTTGCCAAACACAGGTTAATGAACCTAACCTTCCCTACTATTTATCTATATAATGAGGAAGAGTAGTTGAGTTCATTTCTTTCGCAAGTATATTAGTGTTGTTAAATACAAACAGCCTCATCCATGGTTCGAACTCGCAACCCCGTATCCTTTTCTGACAATGATAGTCATCATAATTCAAACACCTTTAGAAGGGAGAAAGAGAGGAGTTTGCAAGGAATTAAAAATGTGTCCTTTTTTTTATATATAGTTGACTGATTTCACTTATAAATCGAATGAAAATTTTTCTTTTAGTTCTTGAATTGTTCCTTTTTTTTAATTCTGTTACATTTAAAATAATTGGTAAAAAATATGGAACGCTATGTTGGTGAATGGTTTTAAATATTTTCATTATGTTTGCTTTGTTTTTTTTTCTTGGTTTCCAAAACATTCAAATTTTTACTATTAAGGTTCAGTTACAGAACAATTTTTAGCAGGTATTTTTCGAAAACGCAGCGTAGTTTTAATTCAAATTTTATTTACTCTTTAAAAATTGAACGATAAAAGAATCTACCATATTTTTTATTTTAAGAATACTTTTTTGTCTACATTTGAAATATTATTTTAAAAATACAACATTAAACTCGTTTGTGGTTTGAAATATTTCAACATTTTTATTTGGTTAAAGGTTTTTTTTAAAAAACATGACCAAAATTCAATTTCAGTTCTTAATTGCCTGTCTAGTTAAGGTGACAAAATATTTCCTTTTATTTTTCTTTTGTTTCTTATAAAAACGTAAAAATAAAAAGAAATTAAGAATTAAAAGTATTTCCTTATTTTTTTTAGTGTAAAATTTCGCGTATTAATTTTAAAGAAAAATATTCGTTTATTCTATCAATATATTATTTCTTTTTAAACATTTTCTTTGAGTTTCACTTAATGAAAATAATTATATATTTTGTTTGAAGAAATCGAAAAAAATATTATTTAAAAATCACTTTTTAAGTTATCGATAAACAATCTTTTCTTTCTTTTTTACCTATTACCCAGTTTCTTCCA
Source organism: Sepioteuthis lessoniana (assembly GCA_963585895.1). NCBI lineage: Eukaryota > Metazoa > Mollusca > Cephalopoda > Myopsida > Loliginidae > Sepioteuthis > Sepioteuthis lessoniana. The sequence continues at coordinate 44,093,427 of OY757920.1, read as the reverse complement.
GGCAGCGGTCACATCGATACTGCTATATGGGTGCACTACATGGACTCTAACAAAACGGCTGGAGAAGAAGCTAGACGGCAATTACACAAGAATACTGCGAGCAATCTTGAACAAGTCCTGGCGACAACACCCCACAAGACACCAACTGTACGGCCACCTGCCTCCTATCACGAAAACTATTCAAGTTAGACGAACCAGACATGCGGAACACTGCTGGAGAAGCAGGGACGAACTCATAAGTGATATACTCTTATGGACCCCCACACATGGCCGTGCAAAAGCAGGACGACCAGCACGAACATACGTTCAGTAGCTATGTGAGGATACGGGATGTTGTCCAGAAGACCTGCCTAGGGCGATGAACGATTGGGAGGAGTGGCGAGAGAGGGTCACGGATATCCGTGCTACCAGCGCCACATGATGATGATGATGAGATATATAAAATCATCGGCAAGTATGATACAAGAAGATAAGAAATAAGAAATTTTCCTTAAAATAAAACGAAACTAAGAATTAATTTTTTTTTTTTCGTATTAACATTTATCCTTTTTTGGTCTACATTAGAAACAGTATTAATTTGAAATGTTTTCATGGTCTCTCACAAAATTAGGAATTTGTTTTTTTTTTTATCCAGTCGGCTGGGGCTGTAGAATACACCGATTGCATCTCTACAGAGGGGTAAGACTCTTCTAGCGAGTGTTTGTGATATGACACTGAACAATCTCATGCTGAGGCTCCAGTAATGTTAGAGCTTTGGGGAATGCGGAGTACCCCTTCATTACCATCACTCCTAAATCCATTCTGACCATTGGTAATAGAACCTGATAGGGTCCTATCTAAGAGACAGATAGAACTAAACTGCCTACTTATACAAAAACTGATTTGCTCGAAATAAGACTGTTTTAACATTTAAGCTACGTGCTTTTGCTAAAGTGAATAGTTGGAAATGGAACTGCTTTTGTATGTTAAACTGAACTGTTTGAAATGGAACTGTTTTTGACATTGAAACTGTACTTACGCTAAACTAAATTGTTTGAAATAGAACTGCTTTGAGATATAACTGTGCGTAAACAAAAACTATACTTATAACGAATTGTATTGTTTGAATTAGAACTGTTTGACTAAAATGAATAGCTTGAAATAGAAATGTTCTTGACAATTAAATTGCGTACTTATTCTAAACTGAATTAGAAGTGTTTATTTGATTAAAAATAGATTTAGCCTTAAAAATATATATAAAGGTTGATAAAACAAACAAACAAACAAACAAACAACTATAAGGTTGTTTTTTTTTTACAATTAATACTAAAATACAATCCCATAATTTTCCAAAAAGCACCAATTTATATTTCGCCTGGGGAATCTATGTGATATTTCTATATTTGCAGGGTTTAAGAAGAACTGAATATTCCCATGGGCTTTTTTATATTTACTTATCTAGAACCCTGAAGATTTCCACGTACAAATTGAATTTTGATTATTGAATAATTTTAATTATTGAATTATATCATTGAATCATTAAAACTCTCTATTTTCTCTTTTATAGACATATTAAAGTGTATATGCAATGAAGTATATATTCAATGACAATCTTTTCAAGAAGACGCATACATCTCAAATCCGCTTCGACTCCTTTATTTATATACGAAGAAAATTTCTCTCTCTCTTTCTTTCTAAAGCATGGACAGCAATCAATAGGCTATCGATTATATGGAAATCAGACTTAACCGATAAAATGAAACGCAGTTTCTTCCAGGCAGCGGTCGCATCGATACTACTATATGGATGCACTACATGGACTCTAACAAAACGGCTGGAAAAGAAGCTAGACGGCAATTACACAAGACTGCTGCGAGCAATCTTGAACAAGTCCTGGCGGCAACACCCCACAAGACACCAACTGTACGGCCACCTGCCTCCTATCACGAAAACTATTCAAGTTAGACGAACCAGACATGCAGGACACTGCTGGAGAAGCAGGGACAAACTCATAAGTGATGTACTCTTATGGACCCCCACACATGGCCGTGCAAAAGCAGGACGACCAGCACGAACATACATTCAGCAACTATCTGAGGATACGGGATGTTGTCCAGAAGACCTTCCTGAGGCGATGAACGATAGGGAAAAGTGGCGAGAGAGGATCAGGGATATCCGTGCTTCCAGCACGACATGATGATGATGATATATATATATATATATATATATATAGTATTTTCTTTTGTAAGTATGCGTAACTGCACATTAAAATTTCTTTGCATCCCCCACACATACATGCACAGACCCATACACATGTACCCATGCATATGTATATACACACACATACATGCATACATTGGTAGTCTGGTTTGTTGATAAAACGAATTTATCATGTGATTTTGTAAACTTGAAGAAAATCGAACGAGCTTATCAGTTTTTCAAAAAAGGTTTATAGAAAGATGAAAGACTTACTCAGACAAACCAACCAAGGCCACCAACTGACGTCCCTTAGGCATTAACTAGCGTGCGCGCGCACACACACACACACACACACACACACACACACACACACACACACACTTAAATACGAAAAATCAGTAATATTCTTGACTATCTGTCGTTGTCCGGGATGAGATTATTTATAGAGATTATATACTTTTGTCAAATCTGTATCTAATTCGTAAATGTTTTAGAATTATGACTCTATAATTGGAGGACTCACAGGAACTCATTCGATGATTTACCCCGCTCATCGACGATTGACCTTTATACATTTATCAAAATATATTTCATATTTATTAATTGATATACCCCCTTCTTGAAATTCAATTTTTTCTTCATTGCTTTTATCAAATTACGGGCACCGGAATATGAAGATGGGACAGAGTTTACGATATTAATGGTACATCAACTTTTGTGAGTTATTTAATGCCAAAGCCATCCTGATAGAAGAACAGCAGTGGTACTATTTAACCCATATCCTTGGAATAAGGGGATTCATACCTTTCTCAAGGGTATAAGTCTAAAAGGGAATATAACAGCCTGATTGGAGTTCAAAATTGCTTACTTAGAGCACCTTTGTGACTACATAACAAGGATTCCACATTTGTAAACTCACAAATGGTCCGTCGATGACCCAAGTCAATATCCAATGTTCAAGATTCACAGACAGTCACAATAAGTAAATCATCAAATCTGAAATGGCCAACACTGGCTACGTATTTTATCATAATTAGAAGATTTGCTATATATTTTCGTACAAGTTTTATTTTTTATTATTTTCATTTTTAGCAAAAAGCCTTTTGGCTCTTATACATAGATATTACAATCGATGTTACCGTTTACATTAGCACTTTATAGATCCATTTTTTGTATAAAAATATCTTATTTAACTGTTAATTGAATTAGTATTCTAATGGACGACAAATAAGTCGTTGATGTATTTTCATATATGCCATTACATATCTATATTTACACGTGTAAAAGTAAGTAATGTTGGCGACTGCAGTCGAGGGCGACCCGAAGGCTCTCTTTTCTATAGCTACTACACGGAGGTATAAGGTGGTCTCTACTCCATTCCCTGGATTGCTTCACTTTACCTTGATCCGTATCATATAATGCCGAGTGTTAAGCAAGGTGGCATCAAGTACCATTTTGAGTCTTTGGTATGACTCGACCTGGGATTGAACCCCGGTCTCCCGGACAATTGGCAAACACTCAACTCACTATACCTGTAGCATATCTATATACGCCAGATCTCCATAGTTTTATAAGATATACTTGTGCATATTATTGATGGTAGGTTGAAATTTGAGGTGACGAATGAGTTGACAAAGAGTGAGTGATTTTAATGGCATGTCAACCCATTTGGGGTTATTTTATGCCTTCGAGGTCAGAGAATTGCGTTCATTATGCGTTTTTACTTACAAGTTATGTAGTTTCGTAGAGATTTAAAAAAATTCACTCGGTTATATAATAGAAATAATTTCTGTCTAATACGAATTATGTGAAAACCGGTCTATATAACTCATATGTCGGACCCTAACACGTGCTACCATTTCGAGTCAGAATGAACCTGGGAGTAATGGCAATTGAAGTGGTACTTGACACTCTGCGGAGCTCCATAAACGGAACCTAACCGCCAGTTTACAGTCACGTACAAGACAACCCTGTTTTTGTAACAGGTAGGGACGGATTACCGCTCTACAATCATCATATTCTATTTTTCACTGACAAGAGAAGCGTTGATAAAGAGGTGAAGGAAAGATGTTGTCACTTGATCATAGTGATTAGACAAATGGACATACAAATTGTTGCAAATACCTACTCTTTTTTGTACAGGCATTTAAAATTGTCGTAGACTCTTGAAAATTCATTATCTTATTGCTATACATTTTATGGGATGACTGACCAATTTTTATGATTTCAGGTTCAAATGAACAACTACAGCAGCAATTGGAATACACCCTACGAAAGCCTGATTCTCACAGCTGGTGAATTTCAAAAATTAAATCTGAACGTGAGGACACTTTAGAATAACGATATGCAATAAAGTTCTGTTTTAAACTTGGAAAAATACCACAGACACGTGTTGAATACTTCAGACTGCTTTTGAAGCATCTTGCATGAATCGAACCTCAGCTTTTGAGTGGCATAAGATTTTCAAGGAAGGCAGAGAGTTTGTGAGGTATGAAAAGAGGTGTGGGAGGAGTAAGGAAGTCAATACACCAGAGTTGATTGGCCAAAGGGTTAGGGTTATGGTTAGGGTTACTATACTGAGGTTTTAAGGGAGTTCAGGAAGAGATTCCTATATAAAAGGCTAGCACTCTTCAAATCGGGTCAGTGGCATTTCCACCAGGATAATGCACCAGTCCACAACTCCATCCTTGTCACAGACTACTTGACCAAGATGGGCATCAAGGCAGTTGCTCAGCCTCCCTATAGTTCAGACCTTGCTCTCTGTGACTTTTGGTTATTCCCTAAGCTTAGACGCTGTCGTTATGAAACAATTGAGATGAAAGAGGCTGTGACGAAGGTCATTGAGACGCTCACACAAGAAGACTTCCATGGGGCCTTGCAGAAGTTGTTGGAACGGTACAACAAGTAAATTGTAGCCGGAGGAGATTACTTCGAAGGTGACTAGAGTTTCATGTGTGTACTATCAATAAAAGTGCCCATACGAAAAAAGTCTGGTAACTTATTTAATGATCCTCGTATTTTGATAACAGTTATATTTGTTTGATTCCAAGCAGAATTTAAGCCCAGTCAGCTTGGGATGTAGAATAGACCGACTGCACCTCTCTCTCTCTTTACCTCCCCACCTCTCTCTCTCTCTCTATATATATATATATATATATAGCCCAGTCGGCTGGTGCTATAAAATACACTGACTACAACTCTCTCTCCCTCTCCCCTCTCTCTCTTTGTGTAGCTCAGTCGGCTGGAGCTGGAGAATGCAGGGACTGCATCGCTCTCTCTCTTTCTCTCTCTCTCTCTATCTCTCTCTCTCTCTCTCTCTCTCTCTCTCTCTCTCTCTCTCTGTTTTTGTCTAGATCAGTGGGCTGGTGCAGTAGAATACACAAACTGCATCTTTCTCTGGCCTTCTCTCTCTCTCTCTCTCTCCTTCTCTTTCTCTCTCTCTCCATCCTCCATCTCTCTCTGCATATAGCCCAGTTATCCGGTGCTGTAGAATACACCAACTGCATCTTTCGGGCTTCCCCCCCTCTCTCTCTCTCTCTTTGTATAGCCCAGTCGCCTGGGTCTGTAGAATACACCGACTGCATCTCTCTCTCTCTCTCTCTCAGTATATATCCGAGTCGGCTGGGTCTGTACAATACACTGACTGAATGCAGAGGGGTTAGACCCCCTCAACGTGAGTCCTGGTTGTGACATTAAACAATTTGATCGTTAGGCTGCAGTAATGCTGGAGTTTGGGAAATGTCGAACACCCCTTAATTGCTATCGCTCCCAGGTCCTCTCGGACCCGTAGTGGCAGCAGCTGGTAGGGTCCTATCGATGGGTCCTTTAGAACTGTTTGACATTTAAACTGAGAGCAAACGGATGACTTTTGATAAATTGTATCGTTTCAAATGGTACTATTTGATCATTTAACAGTGTGTAAATAAATGACTGATGTCTAATTCAATTGTTAACAATACATAGCAATAATTGAAACCATTTGTGCAAAACGTTAGCTTGGCTCGTTTACAAAAGTTATCAACAAAATATGTGGCCCAGTCAGCTGGGCTTGCAGAATACACTAACTCTGCAGATGGTTAAGACTTCCTCAACGACTATCCTGGATACGATAATAAACGATCAAATGGTGAGGATCTAGTAATGCTGGAGCTTTGAGGAGTGCGGTGTAACGCTTCATTGGCATCGCTGCTAGGTCCACTCTGGCCCAGAGTGATAGCATTTGATAGGGTCCTATATATAGGTCAAATAGAACTAAACTGCGTACTTATACTAAAGTGAAGTGTTTGAAATAGAACTGTTTTTACCTTTAAACTCAGTTGTTATGCTCGACATAATTGCTCGAAATAGAACTGTTTATCCATTTAACTGAGTGTAACCAAAACCTGTACGTATGCCAAACTGAATTGCTTGAAATAGAACGGTTCAAATGTATCCAAATGGATTTGCATTAAAAAAAAAACATACAATGGTTGATTTGCCATAAAACCCAACCAAACTAAATCATATTTATTTGATATATATCGAGAGAGAGGTTTTGGCATTGAATAACCTACAATGGTTGATTTGCCACAAAACCCAACCAAACTAACTCATATATATTTAATATAGATGTATAGAGAGGATTTGGCATTAAATAACCTACAATGGTTGATATGCACTAAAACCAAACCAAGAAGAATTTATAGGTCTTATTGTTTACATATTTAAAGGCCTAGAAACCTAATTCCAATCTTACACTATATGTTAAAAACTGATTTTGATAATCTATGATATAGAATAAACATTGTGTTATTGACGCTTCAGGTGACTGAGAAACATAATTTCTCTTTATGTTAAATTTAATGAATAAAATTCCATAATTATTCATGGTAAACTGAATGTGATTTCCAAATTTTTGGAGCAGAATTTCTTTTAATATCTGAGAAAGAAATTAGAAAGAAATGTGCTACAGGAAATGTTAAATTGTGGTTGGCTCTGTAGATGAAAACCCCTTTAACCTAAAATATGTTTATGTATTAACAAAACAAAATTTCAGTTACAGTAATATATTTGTTTATAGCCAAATGAAAATGCCAAAAATCTATTGCTATTTTTACCTAATTTTTACAATTATTTGTCCCAAAGTTAATGTAATAATTTAACTGCAATTTGAACTTACAAATTACGTTGTAACAGTCCTCAGTCCAAACAGGGACTCCCTCAGAAATCATTGAACACAAAGAAGAAAATGTAAAGGAAATAAATATTTTAGATATTTTTTATGAAGAGTATTAAAATTTTTTTAGTTGGCAAAATTCTATAAAATTTTTCTTTGGCATTTCATCTTCATCGTCTGTAAAGAGATTGAATACACTGTAGCAATATAAAAAAGAAAAATGTGTAGTGGTCTTCGTTCAGGCGAGGACAAAAAGATTCATTCTTTCATTGATAGTACCTTATGGACTTCTCTTGAATATATTTTGGAACCAATGAAAAAATTAAATTAAAAAAATTCATAGGATGAAATACTCCTTTCGGGATGTCTGCAAACGTACATGCATCCAGTGGGTTGGAAAGGCAGAAAAGTGCCTTTTGGCACCAGAAGTTAAATTTTGACGTAAATTGAATTGGGAGGATATGTTTATTTCATTTTATTCTATATATTATTATTAGTTCCATTTTTTTTCTTTGCCGATTTCATTATTTATTTTATTCTCATTCAATTATTTGTTTTATATTTTATTCTTAAATTTATTAACACCTAGACTCCGAATACCAATGTTAATCCCTGTCGGTTTCATCCTTAAGTCATCATCAAGCGGGTGATTTGGCTTAAGCCACAAAATATACGCCTGTTTCCATTGGCGTTAAAAACCCAATCTCTTACTTTTAAAACAATCCCTCCCTTCATTCGCATGTAAGTGTCCATAGCAAATATAATTAAACCTCTTGTCTTGGAACACTGCTGGAACTGCCGGGATTGAACTCCGATTCGCTATCACACTGTCAATTCCACTAATTATTCTTGACGTTCGGTTGGTTTGTGGGAAAATTATTACATAACAATGTATTGAATATCTTAAAGTGTACATATCCAGATAAGCTTATAAAAACAAAAACCGATTGAATATCCCACTGCTTGGCGTAACTAATAATAGAGATAGAAATCTATATGAGCATGTACTCGGTAGTCCAGAATATCCTATTCAAACTAGTTTACAATTGGTTTGCGGAGTAACGGAATTTGTGTTATGGTCTTGGTTTGTCATGAGTACGACGTTCAAGTTATGTATAAAATAGCAATGAGCGATTCAATTTTTGGTACCAATCATAAGTCACAGAATTAAGAAATTAATGGATGGTGATATTTGTATGGATGCACAAAGTGTTGGGTTGTGGATTCGATATTCCAAAAAGGTGTCGCTGAGGCAAGTGACTTGGTTCAATAAATAAAAACCAGGTGGAATTACAATGTTTCCGCTCATAAATTTCATAAAGCCCCATTTGCTACCATAAAACTTCAATTTCATTCCTCTCATTAAGCATTCATAAACCTTTCTATCTTGTAATCTCTATTTCTTGAACGTCTTTTGAAGATTTTGTAAGGACAAAACCAGTAATTAACAAGCTTAAGCGGATATATATGTCAAAATTCCTTTGCTTACGCTAGTTTCCTCGTGGCTGAGCGATAGAATCTTGGGTTTGCGTATGAGTCAACCGGGTTTCGATAACAGCTTCGTGTCTAGCCACATTGAAGAGTTGTGATACAACGAAACAGTCTGCCTGTGGATGACTATATATATATATATAGTAAAGTAAAGTTAGCGACCATAGTCGAGGGTGACCCGAAGGCTCCCTTTTCGATAGCTACTACACCAAGGTGTAGGGGAGGGCGCTACTCCATTCCCAGGATTGCTCCACTTTACCCTTGAACCGTACCTTATAATGCTGAGTGTTAAGCAAGGTGGTATCAAGTACCATTTTTAAAGTCTTTTGGTATGACTCGACCTGGGATTGAACCCAGGTCTCCCGGGCCATTGGCGAACACTCTAACCGCTGGGCCAATGTCCCGGTTATTCTTTTGGTATGACTCGACCCGGGATTGAACCCAGGTCTCCCGGGCCATTGACGAACACTCTAACCGCTGGGCCAATGTCCCGGTTATATATATATATATATATATATATATATATATATATATATATATATATATATATACGTTATTTTCATTAGATGTCAAAGTCAAAATGGAAGCTGAAGTGCACAACTAGTTGATTGATCGACTGGTTTTACAGTATGTCAACTTCTCTAGGGTTATTTAATGTTTAGAGGTCAGGGAATCGCATTCGTTTTATGTTCGTATTTATATTTTCTGTGAATTTGTTTCTTAATAGCTATTTTGTAAATGCTTTAAAATTATTTTTACTCAGACCTATTTGACCCATACATGGTACGCTATCAGGAACACCTCCGGTCTGAATGAACCTGAGATTAATGGTAATGAAGCAGACCTTCACACTCTCCCCTGATCTATAGAACAGGAGCCTCACCATCAGGTGTAGTCTAGTGTCATACCTTGGATAAACCTTTGGGAGAAATCTTTCCCTCAGCAGCGGGTGGTGTAGTCAGGGTATGGTGAGGTACACAAATTTGATTAAACGTCTTTTTTTTTTGCAGAACGAAAAAGTGAGTTGAATTTAAAGAAAAAAAAAATGTGTGTTGTATATAAAATTGTAATTCTGAAGAGAGATATATTTACTTCATTTTACCGCCCAAGTCGGCTGCGGATGAAGAATACAGATAAGCCCCACCTATCTATAACGAGTGTCCTGTATAAGACTATAACAATCTGAATGTG
>OY757920.1:43957243-44083212 GCA_963585895.1 Sepioteuthis lessoniana | reverse complement strand
GTATTCGAAATTATATAATGAGTTAAAAAATGAAAATAAATGAATGATTGAAGGTAGATTTCGGTATTCAGTAACCTTACAAGAGTTGACATGCTGCAAACTAACCATCCAACGGACCCACTAACATTTTCATGTGACCCAATACCAACACCCTAAAAAATGCATGAATAAAAACACACACAGATTCATCAAATTAATTTCATATTTGTATTAATCAGTAATACACCACTGATGTATTGACGTGCAGGGATCTTCGTGCATCAGTTTACAAGGTCAGCTAAAATGAACTGAAATGTCCACGCAGACATATTTACTTTAGAAAACTCTATTTTTCCTTTCTAATTTTCACTCACTTTCCAAAACCTGGGACTGCGTGTTCGTACATCGGCCAAGACACGAACAAGAAGCGAGAGACAACCCTCAACTCTTAACGCCTACTGCTTCTATTCGAACTTGCTACCCATTCTAATCTCACATTTTCCTCGTTCAATTCATCACCAAGAAGTTCTTGCTATCTTCTTCCCATCCCAGCCCTGTGCGCAGCGTCAAACCCCAACCATCCCGTATTTAGCACTCCGTGGTCCACGCCACCTTCCTCAGGCGCTGCACGGCTTTCAGCCCTCAGCCCTACCACTTCATTGTCTACACTCTTGTTAATCTGATCATTTCCAATCAGGAACACCATCAGAGAACAAATTGGATTAGCCCGGAGCCAAGCAGCGTAGAATGACGTTGTTCGCCGGCCAGGAAAATACACCCTCCACCCTACAGTACGCCAGGAACACTAACCAATTTTTTCTTTCCTTTCAATCGTCTTCCTCCTATTTGAGTCGATCCGTGCCCATGCCTGAGTCCGAGCTATGCCGGGAACACTCCAACTTTCAATGCCTCAATCCTACCCCACTTCATGTGGCAAAAGGAAGAGGACTTGAATATCAAATCATACCCCTCTCTCACCTCAACTCACACGCATCGCCTCCAGAACGCCATCACCCATCACAGGGCGTTCGTTGATTGTTTTTCGAAAAGCTCCGCTAAAATACTTTATTTTCCGAATACTGTGGGATTCCGGACAACAAATACAAAGTGCTCTGGCCCTAGTCAGTCCAAGTACCACTGGAGCTGAGCCAAATGTACGCAAGTTAGCTGGAAAATATTTGAGAATAGAAAAAACGGCTTAATATTCTTCTTGTTCTTGCCAAGATCTGAAACCGATTTCGTATAGAGATTGTATGGATTTTTGTTTGACAGACTCATTTAATGGTATATCTACTCGTCCGGTGTTATTTTATGACAATTGTTTTGGGAATTGCGTTCCTTGTATATTTATTTATATTCATGTTTTTCTGTAGTTTCTTAATCTTTTTTTGCCGGCGATTATATATCAAGTATTCCCATCAAATACAAATAATATTCAAGCAAATCAATTTTACTTATAGATTGAACCGTAACAGGTACTGCAACTGCAGATCAGAGCAGACCTGGGAGTAATGGAAAAGAAGGGGCATGCACACTGCATAGAGTTATATACCTCGAGCTTCATCACCAAATGCAGTTTAAAAAAACCCTGGACATCTATATTTAGGGGCGTGATATTACTACACAGTGGATAATACAGTTAATATTCTCGGCCCTGCCGACGAGTCAAAATTAGTGGCTGAATGTTTAGATTTCATAACTACTCAACAATATTTTCAAACGAGCATCCCTACCTATTTTGAGTTTATTCTGCAGTAATAGAAAATCAGAAGTTACATAGACAAAATCTATCTATCTATCTATCTATCTATCTATCGTGGGTGTCTTCGTGGTGTAATGGTTAAAGCGATGGACTGCGGAATCGTAGGAAGCGAGTTCGTACTCCAGTCGCTCTTTTTCGTTCACTTTCGGACAAATACACTTTGGAAATATATGAACCCCTTATCCTCCCAGCTATGGGTCAAACAGTACCACTACTGTTCTTCTAGGAGAATGGCTTTGGTATTAAATTACCAACAAAGATTGATATGCCATTAAACAAAGAAACCGAACCAAAACTATCTATCTGTCGTTATGATAGTGTATGCAGTCAATGTAACTTGCAACAGTCAGTTTCGCATCAATACGATCATCAGATCAAATAATGGACCAAACTTGGTCTGATTTTGACTGTCGACAAGCGCCTTTGACTCTATCTACGCTATACTACAATATTGCTCATTCTAACGACAGTTTGCAACGCAAGAGCGAGCATAATTTAAACGAATATTTGGTTAATTTAATCCTGTTTCATATTATTTTTCATATGATGTTTCGAATGTTACATTCTCCGTCTTTTTTCTGACCCCAGATGAAACTTACTTAAAGTGATTCACTGATCTTTTTATCCCTGGTTCCAAAATTAAAAAAGAAAATTATCTAACAATTTTTTTTTGCATCGAAAAGTTTTTTTTTCTTTAGTCAGGGATCTTCAATTTGTTACCTTTATTTATTGCTGAGTTGCAGAAGCTACAATAAAATGAACTTCATGTTCGTCTAATCAATATTTTCTTAGTGTTTAGACTGACTGTCAACGGTGGGCGTAATCATTTATGTATTTGCCCAACCACTACGCTTCGAGCAGGATGCAACGCAAGATCATTTTTAAGCAAAGTGCAGCAGTTATAAATGCAGGGTTTTCTTCTAGACTGAACGCCTTTCCATAGCTAAATAATTCAGTCTGCTCTTCATAGTTTTTTGTAGCGGGTGTTAAGAAAAAATGGATTCATTCCTATCCAAATGAGCATTAGCACGAAGGTAAATGCAAACAGCTTCATCCAGCATTTGAACTTGGGGCAACGAGTTCATTTCTAACGAGGATAAGCGTTACGCTAAGCACACCTTCCTTGAAAATACATATAGTGTTGCTCGACGGAAGTTGCTGGAAAAAAGAAAATGCGAAGAGATGACAACGCATTCATTGATAAAAAGAAAAAGTCATATCTCAAGAAACAATTCTTCTCACTTTAGTCTGTCGACCACTTCTAGGTTTCCAGGCATATCAACCTTGGTAGGTTATTTAATGCCAAAGCCATTCTCCTAGAACAACATTAGGGGTGCTATTTAACTCATTGCTTGGAGGATAAGGAGGTGCATACTTTTTCCAAGGGTATTTGCCCGAAAGTGAACGTAATAGCGCAACTGGAATTTGAACTCGCCATCACTTTAACCATTACACCACGAGGACACCCCCTCAACCACTTCTAGACTGGCCTCAAATTAGGAAGACGTGACATGGTAGTTTTATGTCGATGAAGGAAAGATCCTATTCTCCCATAAATCGTAACCCATAACCAGAAGTAGACGGCGTTAGCACTGAATTTTAGGGTCATACTTCTCATCTAGGGGATGTCCTCGTGGTGTTGTGGATAACGAGCTGAACTGTGGCATATTAGTTTGCGACTTGGAAATCGAATCACACTGTTCTGTTCACCTTTAAACTAATACTTTTGGGAAAGGCATGCACCCGCTTATCCCCCCATGGGGGGGATAAGCTTCAGTGCTATTCTTCTACATGAATAAATTTTGACATTGAATGAGCTATGAAAGTTTGCATGCCTTTAAACAAAGAAAATAAAAATGTCCTCTGTTTATTTGACCCTTTGAAAAATCCCTAACATTCGTGGGATCGTTTCTAGCACTAACTGTAAAAGATCACGTAGTTGACCCTTTTTAGTCGGTCAAACAAACGGCCACAAGGTTACCTGGGGGTGCAATGGGTACTATATGGCCTTATGCCACATTTAATCAAAAAGCTTAGTAAATTGCTATAATTACAGTAGAATTAGATACCGTCTCATTTGTCTAGTGGGTAGAGTGTTCGCCAATGGTCCTGGAGACCTGGGTTCAATCACAGGTCGCGTCATACCAAATACTTTTTAAAAAATGGTACTTGATACCTACTTGCTTAACACTCAGCAATATAAGGTACGTATCAAGGGTAAAGTGGAGCAATCCAGGGAAAGGAGTAGCGCCCTCCCCTACAACTCGGTGTAGTAGCTATGGAATAGGGAGCCTTCTGGTCGATCTCGACTATGGTCGCCAACTTTACTTACAGTAGAATTGTTTCCAGTGAAGCGTCATGAGTCTTATTTTTTGTCTTTGTAGTCTTAAATTTGACGACCTGCATGAGATGTTGAAAATAATTAATTATAATAAATATCATTATCCTGCGACAGATTGACTTCATTCACATAGAAATAGGTTCTATTATTTCTGGACATAAGAAAATATTTTGATGACTAAGGACTAGTGTATATTTGAGCCCAAACAAATTTATAGAATTGTCTTCATTCTCAAACGCTGTTTTGAGTTCGATTCGTTTGACGGAAGATTTTCATTACAAATTCTTTTGAAGCTGCAAGTACAGTGTAATTAACCGTTGTTAATTCCGATTCTTGCATTTTGTTTTCTGTTTTAAGACCAAACGAACAAAAAAAATCGTATTTCAACGGTTATTTTCAAAAGGCTGTTCTTTCAACTTGTGTAGAAATTAGTTTTGTGTCTCTTTTTTAATCAAGACAATTTCTTTAAATTTTATTCTTGAGACTGTTTTCAAGTCGTCGATGATTTTAGATATTTACTAAGGTTAACTTTAGTTTGTTACAAGGCCATGAATATAGGGCTCTGAGAAAAATCGAACTCAATTGCTAGTTGTATAGCATTGTGCTGAACCTCTTTTTTCGTTTTTAAGTAAAGTCTTTTACCCAAACCTTCTGCCACGATGTAACGCAAGGTGAATTTTGAAGTGGATTAAAACTGGTTTGAATTCAGTGTTTTTCTCCTCTTATATGGGTTGTCTAACCAAAGTTAAAGAACCTAAAATGTCCTACTGTTTACCAAACGACATTAGCTCGAAACGAAACACAAACAATCTCGTAATGCATTTTAATTTTCATTAAAAGAAAATGATTACTACTTTTGCTTCGACCTCGTATATATATATATATATATATATATAAATACATGTCATCACACACACACACACACTCACTCACTCACACACACACACACACACACACACACATATATATATATATATATATATATATATATATATCATGACACTTGCTAAACTACATTCATATATATAACTGTTTTTTTGGTAAGTGTTATGATATTATGTACTGTAAAATAATACTCTCTCGGCGCTTATTGCAGCATTAAAAATTCTTGTATATTGCTATAATTTAAAAGAATTTTAGACATAATTGGTCATTGTTCAGCTTAGGAAGAAAATATCAGTTTCCTTGCTCATGCCATCATCCTGGAACCAGTATGTAATGTAACATTGAAAGCAAATGGTAACGAGATATGAGTAGATAAGTTATTTTTCAAAAAGCCAGATACCGGAAGAAAGGTGAATTAATAAGTTCAACATCTCATCTATTGGGTAAGACGTGACAAGATATACTTGATTTAGCACCCCGTACAGGGGCTTGCCGCGGTGGAAGTGGGTTTGGGGAATTCCGTAAATCCGGATATAAGATAACGGACGATGACCCCCTTTCTTGATGGCTGGGGTTCGAGGAGACAAACTCTCTTGTGAACGAAGAACGTGGAGCGAATTGAAGATACAAAAAAATTGGTTCCAATGGGAACACAGACGTTTTTTTTTTTTGCGCGTTGTGTCCGTTATCTAAGTCATCCAGCTTCCACAGCCTCATTGACTGAACGTAGAGAATAAAGCAACTGAGGTCTTAACCCTTGCGGCAAGTTGCGGTTTCGTGTTTCTCTTTGCCTCTTCCCATCCTTCAATTAATCATCATTGATATAGCAATCATCGGTGTTAACGTTACACTCAGTACAAACCAATGTGGTATGATGCAAAAAGAGCATTCTAATTGTAAGCGTTCAAAAAAAGAAAAGGAAGCAGCAAAACGCCACTTATTGGCAAGTAATTTCAATTTGTTTTCTAGACAAACGTATCTATAGAGTTTACTTTCTTTGTCTTATGGCATATCAACCACCGTGGGTTATTGACCGCCAAAGCCATCCTCCAGAATAGCATTGGTAGTATTTAACACATCAATGGAGAATTTATACATTTCCCAAACGTATTAGGGTTTGGCTTGGTTTCTTTGTTTAATGGCATATCAACCTCTGTAGGTTATTTAATGCCAAATCCATTCTCCTTGAAGAACAGTAGTGGTACTATTTAACCCATAGCTGGGAAGATAAGGGAGTTCATACATTTCCCAAGAGTATTTGCCCGAAAGTGAACGTAATAGCGCAACTGGAGTACGAACTCGCTTACTCCGATTCCGCAGTCCATCGCTTTAACCATTACACCACGAGGACACCCCCCCAAACGTATTAGTCCGAATACTAAAGTAATAGCGCTGATAAAGTGCGAACTCGCTTACTACGATGCTGTAGTCAAGCACTTTGGGCATTCGGCCATCAAGACTACCTTATCTATGAAGTAAATTTATATGCATAATCTTTGTAGAACTGTTGGCATTTAATAATATACAATCCTATGCACTCGTCGCGATGAAAGATAATTATTTTTTTCATACAAAATGCTAAACGCAGGGCCATATTATCATATGAATTTCCCGTTGAAATACGAAATCGATTCCAATATCTGACTTCAGAATGTAGAGTTTTCGGGAAAGGAATTGCTTACAATTAACTGAACTAGTCCAAATAAAAAATATTTAAAAAAAACATGCTACAATTTGGTAAAGGAAGAAAATACATAGAAAATGCAATAACATTTTATATGGCAATATAAAGCAAAAAAAAGTCTCAGTAAAATTTATGAAAATTTTGGTCATTGCAAGCATGCGCGCTGGACTGGGTCTGTTCAAATAAAGTTTTGAATTTTGCAGAGCAAACGAACAAGTATTATATGTTTCATTGTTCTTTAATGGGCGTATATTTGATTATGTCCTCTTAGATATATTAGGGAAATTGATAATAAAATAAACAAGATCAATAGCTTTTCTTTCTTTCTTTCTTTCTTTCTTATATCTATCTACCTATCGATCTATCTATCTACACAATGTATCTTTCAATCAAAGTGTGTATGCGTGTGTAATTAGCAAGGGTAGTGATCTTAAAATGTATATAATCGACAATATTCAAGGTTTTATTATATATTACTGCCTGAAAATTTGGTCTTCTCTTTAAGACAATAAATCGATATGGATTTTTAAATGCCTTCTTTTCACATATAATTAATACCTTCCTTATCGTACTGATATCTGTCTATTTTAAAACGAATTTGTCCACGAGTGAATTTGCTATTATTTCATTTATTCTTCTTCAACACGTGTTTCTGACGTCTTAAGGATACAAATGTTTTATATGAGTGTTCTCTTTGTTTTTCATTTTTTTTTTATTGTGCTGACTCTTTTGATAGGATTGTGGTTCTCTCTGGTTCCAGGATTTGTGTCCAGTTCGCGTTAATTGTCCGTGACAAAACTTCGTCTCAGCAGATGTTATTTTTACTCTCTTTGTTTTTTTACAAGAGTTTATTAACTGTGTTAATGTGTCTGCGTGGATCTTCCTATCCAGTTTTGTGCATATACTTTCGTTTTTTTTTTGTCATTACTCTTCTCCTCCTAAATAATCTATGATACTTGATACACATAAAGTTAAACTGACTACAAACATTACCCGCTTAGTGATGATGTATCTGCGTGCGTGCGTGTGTATATATATATATATATATATATATATATGGGTGTGTGTGTGTTTTTTCTCTTTTATTACTCTTATCGCCCTTCCTTAACCGAACTGAAGTAGAGAAAATTCCTCGGAAAAATCAGAACAATTTTTAGTGAAACTAACCGACATTTTCTCTGATTCTGACTATTCACAGAATAATCGAAGAAGTACGTGCAAATTTTCTCGAGGCAACATTTACATATGCAGATTTCTTCAAGGCGTTTGTTTCCATGCACTGAGGAAAGATAGATTAAATACTTCTTTCATATGCCCAAAAAACTATTGCCGCAATAAAACACGAAAGCAATGGCTCACTCACCCGATGGTGACATTGACTTCGTTTACATTGTCACTGAAATCTTGTAAGGAGATAGATTTGCACTATACATGTTTATAATCTGCCGATATTACGTTCAACGAACGTGAATAGATTTAACGGAAAAAAGGGTAAAAGCTTAAAGATATTCCGCAGAAACCATTACAGATATAGACTACGAAGATGATCTTGAACTTCTCACATATACACCAGCCGAAGCCGAATCTCTGTTACCAAGCTTGAAACAGGCAGCAAGAAGCATTTCTCTATGTGAACCCAAATATAACAGAGTTCATAGTTTCAAACACAATGGAGCAATCTGCACTTAAAATGGCCAGCCCCTGAAGTTAATAGAACAGTTTATATACAACGGTAGCAGTATGACATCTAAAGAAAGTGATGCCAACATAAGCATAAGTAAAGCATGAATTACTATTGACAGGTTATTGATCATATGAAAATTTCGTTTCTCGGATAAAAAACGACAATTCTTGCAAGCTGTAGCCGTATTAGTACTATTGTATGATTGCACCACTTAGACACTAAATAAACCCATGGAGAAAAAAACTAGACTAAAACAGCACAAGAATTTGGCGCGCTGTTGGCACAAATCGTAGAAGCAGCATCACACAAAGCAGCAGCTGTATGGCTACTTGCCTCCCATCTGATAAACAATCTGAGTAAGACAAACAAAAGATTCTAAGAACTGATAATTAATCAGTAATGAAATCACCAGAAACATTCATTTGTGGACTACTACACATGGATAAACAAGTGCAGGCTGATCAATAAAAAACCTCTATTCATCATATCTGTTTGGACATTGGATGCAGTCTAGAGGATCTACCAAGGGAGATAGCCGATAGAGACGGATGTTGGGAGAGAAAAGGAGTCAAGATAATCCGTACTATGAACTCTACTTGATAATCACACACACACACACACACACACACACATACATATATATATATATATATGTGTGTGTGTGTGTTGGGGTTGTTTGGGTAAATTGTCGCCATTTTTAATTTTTCATTCCGCACATGCACTTTATTTGTTTTAGGCTTTGACAACTGGGCAACTAACTAGTGTTAGTTGGGGACTGTCTAGGAAAAGAGCAGAACCATGATGCAATCTTATACTCCAGGAAATTGGAAGCGACATTCTGTCTCGTCGGTATTCACACCCAAACATCCAATATGGAGATTTCAGGGTCTGGGCGGCGATCAGAAGACAGATTCAGATTCATATCGAAGAACATCAAACACCCAATGCACCGCATAGTGTTTGGGGTGGTCACTAGTGATATTGACGTTAAATGCATCTATATATTTTCTCACATGACCATAGATTCAATATGGCGGGGGCTACAATATGGTGGTAGTACTGCCCTGGACTGTGCACCATGCCATACAACCAGGAGAACCCAGTCTTGACTGTCGAAAAATTTCTCCGACCACATCACCTTTCACATCTAGCTGTCTAACTCTCCAGATTGTTATCTTGATTATAATGTGTAGGGCACAGTTGAGCGGAGGATCAAGATATATCCATGCACACCAAAGATAGCAACATTTACCAATATAAACGAGGAGTTCGCCAGAAAGGCTTGCAGGAGATTTCGAAGTCGTCACGAGGCCGTGTTTGAAGCAAATGGCTCATTGAATAATTTGATTTATGATGTTTCAAGAGAATCTCTCTCTCTCTCTCTCTTTCTCTCCCTCTCTCTCTCTCTCTATCTATCTATCTATCAGTCTCTTCAAATTTAAAGCCAACTTACTGCATCTATCTATCAATCTATCTATCTATTTATCTGTGTATGTCTATCTATCCACTCTTTTCTGTCCATAACATCTTATTACTAGTATAATCAATTTGTTAAAGTATCAAATAAATGTGTCTTTTATATGTTTAGGCTTTAACAAAACATAACTAAATTGTACTACCAAATATCGATATCTTTTCTTAAATGAATTTTAATATTTCTTAAAATACACGTTAGATTTTGAATGCAGTCTGTTTGACATCTTAATAAATGGCTTGTATCAAAAATCTTTTTATTAAAATTTGATTAAATTTGATATTCCCATATTCGACTATACAACTTCCTCCTGAACAAATTTCCAACTTAGTTTGATGAACAAAGAACATTCCGAACTCTTTGAGGAATCACATCGGTCGCTTTAAAAATTAAATTCTATTTCATTTAACTGCCAAATAAACGAAAATGGGATTTGCCAAAATCGCAGATTTAGATATCTTCAATTAACCTGATCTTCCATCTTCTTAAATGGAAGCAATTCTGGCAAAACGGTTTTTCTTCCAAGGAACTGGACCTGGTGACCTGAGTTCAACTCCGCAACAAAACTGTATGCATTTCCCGTGAGGCTAATACCCTTGAGAAAGGTTTGATTCCAATTATTCCCTCCTCAGCTGTTAATAAACAATAGGACCGATTGAGCTAGCTAACATTGGTATGGTGACCAGTCTAGAAAATGGAAAACTCTAAATCGGTTGTGTTCTGCTTTAGAAATGCTGGATTAATTCATTAGTATAAGCCATAAACAGCTTTCTATCGGAAATATTTAGCAATCTGACGTTGCATTCTGGGAATAACAAATCTTTCAATTATTATAAAATGCATTACCGCTTTAATTGGAAGTTTTACCAACAGAAAGCTCCTATCTTATATCGATAAATTTTAAAAGCTGTATACTTAATAGAGTCATATACCAACCACCTGTGAGCTTACAAAGTGTTTCTCAGTAATGCCGTTTGATATGCCACCTTTTTTATAGACCTTAAGTTGCATCCTGCTCTCGGTGGAGGTGTTGGGTAAATCCATGTAACCCAAAACGTGTCTGTTCTCTATACACGGTCAAACGGTTTAATGAAGGTGTATTCAACATTTTCAGTCTGTGGGCGAGAAAGCAAAACTCAAGACAGTCCTGTGCCGCAAGCTTAAATTATATTTTAAAAACCCAACTGAATTCATAATTAATCAATTAGATATCTGATGTGGTAGATATGATATCTGTCGAGGCATCTGCGGAAGTCAGACATTTGGAACGAAAAAAAAAAAAAACAGGATATGCACCAGGTTTCTAAAGTATGCAGGACGCAAGTGTTCCTAGCAGAAATGCCACGTAAATTGCGTGGTTGGCATGCAAGAAGAAAGTCGGACCCTGAGAACACAAATAACAGGAAAAACACCACGTACCTAAAGTAAACAGGACGCATGAGTTCCAAGCGTAAATGCCCCGTAAATTTTATGGTTGGCATGCTTGAAGGATGCCGGACACTGGGAACAAAAATAACAGGAAAAGCACCTGGTGCCTTAAGTAAACAGGACGTAGGTGTTTCAAGCGGAAATGCGCCGTATATTGCGTGGTTGGAATGCTAGATGGAAGTCGGACACTGGGAATATAAACAACAGGAAAGCACCAGGTACCTATAGTAAACACGACGCTGATGTTCCTGGCGGAAATGCAACGAGAATAGTATGGGCGTCACTGATATTTATAACCAGGAAGATTTTGACCCTAAATAGAAAGAAGGAAATAAGTGTTCACTGAAGATTCGTACCTCGACCCCTGGGTTGGCAGCTCACATATTGGGTTATAAAAGAAAAATAAAGCAGATTACATTTTTATACAACATTGTTTTTTCTCTGCAATATAAAAGATGCTTGCAATCACAAAAATGGTAATTCAATAAATAAGGGGATTTTTTTTTATAAAAGCCAAATAATTAATAAACATTTTTATCTCCTTAAATATGAACTCTGAATTGTTTGGAATTGATCCATAGCAAATATTATTTCAATCTTCGAAAAAGGTTTACAAATTATTTGTATTCGAACGAACATTTCATATATAACTGTTTCAAAAACCAATTTTAAAACATGTAAAAATAAGCATTCACAAAATGAGATGTGACACAACGGCACCAAGTATAAATAGGTGTTACATTGTGCAAAACAGACCCAGTAGTTTCATGATACGAATATTTATTTGCTGTCTGCAATATTACACAGCAGACGTCAACGAAACGGGAAAAATAGAATGAAAGAATTACTGGTACCACTTTCAAATGCAGAAGATTTTAGTTAATTGGTTGGTTGGTTTGTTTTACGGTGTATCGACCGTTTTCGGGTCATTTAACGCCGAATCAAGTCATTTTGATGAAAGTGTGTTTGTTTCAAGGTCTTCATTTCTTCAAATATTTATTCATGATGTAAAGTAATTTTCAGATACTCATTTTTTTTTTAATAATCTTTGGTATATTATAATGGTTAGGTCTTTAAATAGTTCCATATAGGCACACTGCTTTCAGGAAGGACATTATAGCATCCACTTCAGTTTTTTAAAATAGTTCTTTCAGACATCTTGCGTTGTAAAATCTTTCTCTTGTAGGTGCCAGATCAATGCATTCAATGAGAATAAGTTTTATTGTGTACGCAGTCTGGTATGCATGGCACATTAGTTGCTCGTCTTCTTTAAGCACGTAAGTATGTGTAATTCTCATGAGACCTATGCGCAGTCTGGATAATACAACTTCTTCTTTTCGGCTTTTTCAGAATCTTTGCTTCCATTCTCCTAGTATAGGTTGGATTTCTAGAAGCTTGTTATAACTATTGTTGCTCCAGTGAGGCTGCCTTTTTTGTGGTATATATTTGTTTATTCTGATTTTTAAGTCCGTATATGGAATTAATTTTTTTTTTCAGGAGTCATTCTTAATGCAGATCTAGCCGCTTTATCAACTTGCTCATTACGACTAATTCCTGTGTGACTTGGAATCCAACGTAGCAATATTTCGTTATCATCTGACATTTTTCTAATTTACTTAAGATTAAGTGGGTTGTCAAGTTCCTCGCTTTGTAACTATGTTACCCCCACCCATGGGACTGATCGTTTCAAATCCTGAGTAGAAATAGGAATCGAAACCGCTCAGCTAACTCATCGTCTACCAATCCTCTAATACTGACTCGTACCCCTCAACTAACTCTTCTTGTATATATTCCTTTAATTATTCCACTTACTAATCTGATAATTATAGGTATCATTCAAAACTTTCCAGCGTTACGTCATCCCAATCTAAGCTGGCAAAATATTTACCTTTAATATCCTGCCCACAACCGATTTTAAAACAAATCATTGTTATGACAGGGCGGACGTCCAATCGACCTAGAATCTACCTGCCGTAACTTTTCAATGATAACTTGCACCCATGAAGTCAAACTCCAAGTTTTTGACTCGCTAACAATTTATCACTAAAAATAAAACTTATTAACTGATGTTAATTACAATCCTTAATTATATTACCTAGATTCCATTACTATTAGGTATAAAATAAGACTTAAACGGTTTGATATGACATTAAAATCAATCAATCAATCAATCAACACAGACACACATAAATACGCACATAAACAACCAGTTAGAAAGACACTGAATTTGTTACCGTTTTAGAGTAATAAATTAAAAAACATTAGATCTCATGGACATTATATACATAAGTAGGAAATTTAAAAGTAGTTTTTGTGATTTGTTTGAAAGAAAGAAATTCATTTAAAAATCTGTCTTGAATATCATAGAATAGCATTAAGAATAAAAAAAAAAAGCAGCAAAATAACGTCATAAAAATGAGCGGAAAATGACATGAAATCGTAGGAAGATTTAAAGAAAGGTTATGAGTTCAATTTTGGGTTTAAAGAGATCGACTTAAAGACATGCATTACGTTCCACTGAACTCGACTTATAAAATCAATAAAAATAAACATACATAAATCATGTGAATTATGTAATTTTAGGGAGATTTGAACATAGCCAGCGAGGTAGAAATAAGAGAAACTGATCTCAATATGAAATAAGGATGGCCAGCATAAATGATATCAATGCAAAAGCCCCATGTCTGTAAAAATGTATGAAGGTCATTAGATAAATAGTGGGACTTTTTTTAACTGAGGAGGAACCTATCCTACATACGAGATTCATTCAATAGATAGGTGACATTTTGTGGTTGAAGACACACACACACACACACACACACATATATATATATATATATATATATATAATCATAATATCCATTTAATAAATTGGGGGATATCATATATACAGGGTTAATTCAATAAATTGGAGACATTTCGAGGGTGAAGGTAGACTTATATATATATATATATATATATATATATATATATATATATATATATATATATGTGTGTGTGTGTGTGTGTGTATATATATATATGACCCATTGAATAAATAGGGGACATTTTTTGACTGAGGAGGGACCTAATATTTATACGAGGGTCATTCAACAAAAAGGATCAGTTTTTTGACTGGGGTGGGATCCACAATATTTACACGAGACTCGTATCTAGAATAAAGGGAATTTTTATACCAATGACGGACAAATCATACATACAAGAGTCATTCAATAAACTGGGGGACGTATTTTTAAGAAGAGGGATCTATTATATATACGAGGGTAATTCAATAAATAGGGAGCATTTTTTTACTTGGTGGGACTTGTTTTTTAAACGAGGTAGATAAAGGGACTTTTTTGACTAAGAAGGGATATAATATATATACAAGGTTCATTAGATTACTAGAGGGACTGTTTGACAGAGGAGGATCTATTATGTATACGGGGATCATTCAATAAATGGAAGATTTTTAGCCTGAGGTAGGGCCTATTATATATATGCGGGTCTTTCGATAATTAAAAGAATGCTGATTTTTTTTGTATATTTTATATTACAATTTATTATGAATAACCTGGCACACCTTGAATAGAAGCATTGTGTTCAACGTATTTTCTCTGAAATTATTTTTTGAATTAATGGTTTTATTTCATAAATTACAATATGGCGCATGCAGTGTCTCTCTTTTCATACGTTACATACGGGGCCTATTCAGTAGGTTTCAAGACTTAAACTGTATTTACCGAGACAGAAATATCTAATGAGTTAAACGTTATTTTTGATTAAAACAGTTCCATTGGCATTAACACATTAACTCCTGCGAGATTTCTATTAGTCGAAGCACCTCTGAAACACCTTAATTATATTGTGGGAAGTATAATAGTTTATTATCATTTGTACTTGATATGAACACTTGATGCCATATTACTCTATTCAAAGTAATGATTGCCCATGGTGTAATGGTTATCGTCATAGATAATGGACACTGCGACACGAGTTCAAATCCTGGACGAGACTGATTGCATTTCTCATAGTACTAATACCCTTGGGAAATGTATGAATCCAATTTTTCTCCCTCCAGCTATGGATAAATAGTAGGGCAGACTAAGTTCTTCAGCCGTGGTGAGGCAACTAGTCTAGGAGAAGGATAACTCTGACTTCAAACCTGTTAAACTCCGCTTAAAAATTGACCTTTTGTCATATCCTGCCCGAGCGGAGGGGTTGGGTAAATATGATATTCAAAGTAATGGTTGCAGGCGAACAAAAAGGGTTGATTTAAAAGTTATTGCCATGAGATTTTGAAAATTTAGTTATAATTGAAATTAAACATGTACAAATGTGGAGACGTTCATAGTGTAACGGTTATCATTTTATTAAATGGACAGGGTAACCAGAAGTAAAATCTTGAATGAAACTGTTTCTTTTTACAAAGGGTCAATTCCCCTGGGAAAAATATGCATCCAACTATTCGTTTAGCGATGGGTGGACTGGGCTCTTAAACTTTGCTATAGAAACCGGTCTAAGAGGGAAAAATCTCTTAATTCAAACCTGTTAAACTCCACTTAAAATTGACATTGGTGCATCTTGATCGTAGCAAACGGATCGGTTAACAGCATATATATATATATATATATATATATATATATAAGAATCAAATATCGACATTAGATAGCCCATAAGGAATTAATATGTCGTTACACACGAAAATCAAAACAAAAATAAACAACAGCAGAAAGAGAACTGGAAATATTCATCCGAAGGGATTTTGACCATACAATGTTATGGTATATGTAGAGATCACAATATGTTGCTTTGTTTCTTTGTTTAACAGCTTATCAACCTTCGTGGGTTATTTAATGCCAAACCGATTCTTGTAAAAGCAGCGGTAATAGTTAACCCATAGCTGCGAAGATATGGGGATTCATACCTTTCCCAAGGGTATTAGTCCAAAAGAAACGTTGTAGCATCATAGAAGTTAGAACTCACTTCTTTCGAGACTGCAATACATTACGTCACGTAGATTCTCCCATAGAATATGACCTGGAAAATGAGGCATATGGTATTCACTGGGATTTTAGAAAAAAAATGCACATCACCTAGTCTAGGCCAGATGATCAGATCTTGGTATAATTAACAAGACGAGAAGGTTTATCAACTAGTGAACTTAGCTGTTCCAGCAGATCACAGAGTGAAATTAAAGTGAAACTTCTTGATCTGGCTTCAGTAACTCATTTGCAGAAACTGCTTTGTTTAAATTTCAAAATTTAACAAATCTAAAGTTTAATCCTCTATATTTTCGATCGTTCTTCGACTGGGCAAGTTTATTTACGGTATCGTATTGATTTGCATTGTATTACACTAGTTTGCAAAGAATAGCTAAGGGTTTGGATGGTTTTCTCTTAAGATCATAAGATACTGAAGAAACATTTTTTAGGCTAGTATAGCCAAAATTTAGGGTTAGTTCATTGCACACACTATATGATAAAACAACTTGATGGCTAAAAAATAGGGCTTGTTTATTATACAAAATGTATAATAAAAACACGTTATGGCCAAACATTAAGGGTCGTTCATTATCCACGTATGCACAGTATTTCTAGATATACTGAACTGTTTTCTGTTCAGTTTTGATGTTTTCATTTATTTTACAATTTGTCCTGAAATACCTGGCCCAATTTCTGCATTAGCATCGTATAAAAAATAGTGTCCCTTCGTCATCTCTCCGTTCTATTAATCAAAATACGTGGCTTTTACTCCACCAGATGAATTTTACAAAATAAGAGATCTATAATTTGTATTTTCAGATGATGTACATTTATGAAAGTGATGCAGGTATATATCAAATTCTTGACCATTAAGGATTGACTACTGTCGACATTCGGAGAAGGCTCAGAAATATGTATGGTGAGGTGACAACTGAAGAGAGATGATAAAGTTTTAAGAAAGGGAAACAGGCGTTGAAAGCAATCCGAGTTTGCGGAAAGTCATTGACAGTAGCCAAGAGGTCTTCCATACTGTATTCCACAAGTGGGTTCAAAGGTGACACAAAGACATTGCCACGAGTCGAGAACATATTAGATAGCATGTTTAAGAGAAAGACTCACCCTTCATTTATACACATGTGAATGTGGCTCGTATTCTTAATGAAAGAGTGAGGATCTGACAGGCGTAATATCGCAGATATCCTTCGTAAAAAGGAGGAAACTTGCTTTGCCCGAGGACGTCAGAAAGGTGAATGTCCATTGCACTTGCAAAAGAAAGTGATATAAAGGCCTAACTGTCAGATAAACAGATTATACTAAAATATTTGTTAAGAATTTGAATTCTCATATAGTATTTGTTTTTCTGCCTCCCCACAAAAAATTGTGGGGACTCAAGCAAAAATATATAGTTGTAACAAAAAACAAGATGGAAGCGCTTGTAGTGTAACAATTATTGTCGTAGAAAGTGGGCTCGGTTACCCAAGTTAAAAAAACCTGAACGGAGCTGTTTGTATTTCCCATAGTTGAAAATGTATCTCTTCAACTATTCTTCATCTAGCAATGGGTCAATCATAGAGTAGACTAACCGCTTTAACTATAGGTTGTCAACTGGCCTGCGAGAAAGAAGACTGAATTCAAACCAGTTGCCCTTGGGAACGTATGAACCTTCTTATTACCATTGCTATGCTTTAAAGAGCGTCATTGCTGTTCTTCTACAAGGTTCACTTTGGCATTAAATAACCCGCGAAGGTTGATATATCATTAAACAAAGAAACTGGACCATCAAATCTATTGTTGAAGTGGAGTGGAATGGACGCCGTCAGACTATTCCAGTAGAAGATACTCTACTTGATTACCCACCCCAAACAAACTAGGCGGCGAGATAAAAAGTTACGTAAATTACCCACTTTTATCAGCTATTTCACGTCATCCAACTTTTCATTCTAATGGGTAGATACTATTTACCCAACCCCTCCGCTCGGGCAGGATATGACACAAGGTCAATTTTTAAGCGGAGTTTAACAGGTTTGAATTCAGAGTTTTCCTTCTCCTAGACTAGTTGCCTCACCAAGGCTGAAGAACCTAGTCTGTCCTACTATTTACCCATAGCTGGAGGGAGAATAATTGGATTCATACCTGGGTGCTGTCATTCTAATGGGTAGGTACTGCCTAAAAAATCACTGCGAACGAAGCATATTACAATCACCAGTTTTCTGGTCAATGGTCAAAAATTCTGTTTTGGGGGTGGAATTTACAAAGGGACTCAATCGTATGCATTTACTAAACCCCTCTGCCAAGAACAGTATGCGACACAAAGTCAATTTTTAAGCGGAGTGAAACACAGGTTCGAATTCAGATTTTTTCCTTCGAAAAAGATTGTCATTAAACGATTAAAGAATTCAGTTTTCCCTCCTATTGACCCATAACTTGGGTAAGAATAGGTGAATTAACAACTTTCACTAGAGTATTAGAGCTATCTGAAATAGAAAGCGGGTGTCCTCGTGGTGTAATGGTTAAAGTGATGGACTGCGGAATCGTAGTACGCGAGTTCGTACTCTAGTCGCGCCATTACGTTCACTTTCGGGCAAATACCCTTGGGAACGGTATGAACCCCCTTATCCTCCCAGCTATGGGTTAAATGGTACCACTACTGTTCTTCAAGGATAATGGCTTTGGCATTAAATAACCTAAAAAGAGTTGATATCCCATTAAACAAAAAAAACCCAAACCAAACTTGAAATAGAAACAGCCTCATCCTGGATTTGAACGCCGGGCGCCGTAGCAATTTCCTAAGACGATAGCCGTGACGCTATGAGCACCTCGAGGATCCACAATTGTATCTATTTTTACGTTAAGTCAAAAAGCTCATCGGTGAGACAGAGATCTATGGGATTACTTCAACCACTTAATCGAAAATGAATCTCTGGTTGACTTAGTAAAGAGCATGATGTAATTTTTTAGCCAAATTTACCAGACTTTCTATACCATATATAGTTCAATCAGTGTTCCTCACATTTTTTATGATGACCCTTGTCAGTTTACAAGCGGTGGTGGTTGAGGGTGAAACGTTTGTCATATATTGGTAATGCTAGTTTGCGAAGCGTATATCGCATGAGTGAAGCAGTTGACACTATCGTAGGTGTCCACTGTGGTTGGCAGTATTGAGGGAGTTGGTGTGCTGTCATATTGTTCCTTACTTCACTCACGGGTGGGATTTGAAAGCCACACAGATAAACGGGCAACGGAGTCTAATTCGGGAGATAAATCATTTAAGGGTTCGAAATGGGTCCAAAACGCCACAGAAGCAACGAAGAAAAATTGTTGATGGAAGCGCAATTGATCACTGTGTGTTTGCGTCGGCAGGATCAGATGAGGTCGGACTGGAACGTCGGTGGTGCGTATAGCGTTATGTCTACTTGGCAACTGGACACTGGAGCAACAAGCAAAACTACGACTATGACAACTGCCGAAATTTGTCAATGCCTCCCACCAGACAAGGCTTGACACAAGGTCAAAAGCCCGAAGGCCGATTAAATTGGGGATACAGGGGAGGGGGAGATCGGGAACGAGCCGAGACTCGAACCTTGCTGGTCTATGCTGCTTATCGGCTCACTTGGTGCAATGTGAGCCTGATGAGCCAAGCAGTTTCACGAACCTAAATGTGGGTCCGGGCACGAATGCCAGGTTATGGCTTAAACTAGACAACAAGGTCTAGTGCCATACATAGGTTTCTTTTGCAGAGCCGATATTTGTCGCTGCCTCACACCAGACACGACTTGACACAAGGTCAAAAGCCCGAAGGCCGATTAAAGTGGGGATAAAGGGGAGGGGAGGTCGGGAACGAGCCGAGACTCGAACCCTGCTGGTCAATGCTGCTCATCGGCTCACTTAGTGCAATGTGAGCCTGATGAGGCAAGCAGTTTCACGAACCCAAATGTGGGTCCGGGCACGTATGCCAGTTTACGGCTTAAACTAGACGCTTGGTCTTGTGCCGTACATGGTTGACAAAGAAGACAAAAATGCAGCTCGCCCACCCGAAGGTCGCCTAGTCGAAACTAGTTGCCTAATAAAAGGCCCCAAGTCTGCCATTGTTTCTTTTGCAGAGCCACGCTTTGGACCGAAATCCAGAACAGGCTCCGCGGTGTTCTTCGCAAAGTACTTGCCCCGACTATGACAACTGTCGTACGTGTCTTCTATATGTGTGCTGTATGTCCACATTTGCATAGTACGTGTGTGTATGTGTGCAAATATGCATATTCAAATGTCTCCTCTGTAACTTCATTGAAACGTCTCCGAATAATATTCGTCCACTACCATACACTGTGCATTATGTTTATTGTACAAGACACTTCGATCGGGTTGTCAGAACCTCGAAAGCTGGGCAAGGTCCGTGTAAAATAATAACTATGAGGGTTAATTTTATTAAGTATTTCATTATTTAGTTTGGCCAGGTTCGAATCGTTCAGGTGTCTTTTAGTTAGCTAAAATCTTTAAGTGCAAATGTAAGTTAAATTGGAATGGTCAAGCGCATGCACCAGCGGCCATGATAGGGGACACCTGTCATCTCAAATGTAAATAAAATAGATTCATGTCATGTCATAAATTTGATTGACATCACATTAATGATAAATTGAATTTTAGAATATATAAAAATTGGCGAATTTTGAAAGGCAGTCGGTTTGTCGGTTAGTTGAAAAGATGAGAAGTTTGGAGTCGCTTGTCATTTGAGTTGATATCCACAGGGCCTTTCGGGGCAGTGACATGGGGGTGACTGTGTAACTGAAACTGTTCATGGACTCTTACAATCTCTCTCTCTCTCTCTCTCTCTCTCTCTCTCTCTCTCTCTCTCTTTCTCTTATGCTTCGGTGACTGTTATAATAATAAACATCTTCGTATCTTGAACGACTGAGTCGCCTTTTATTTGCTGAAGTAAATCATCTATGGTGTTCGAGATGTTGCCACGGTGTTGTACTCATCCTTTCTGGTATCGATGACTGCATAGTATTACATTTGGTGCGTGACAACAATAGTATCACATATGGCGCTATTATCAAGCAGCCATAGTTTTACATTTGTTTTCGTGCACGATAGCATCGCATTTGCTATTGATGACTGCATAGTATCACAAATGGCACCATTATCAAGATAGTATAACATCTGGTACTTAAGAACACTAGGATTACATTTGGTGCGTGACAAGGATAGTATTATATCAGGTAGATATTAAAACTGTAGATTCTAAGGCAAATACAGTCCACTGTGTTCTATCACTTTCATGACCTCCAAATATGTATCTGGAGCTTCCCGGCAGTCGCTTACATTACAAAAATATTGCAAAACCTTTGACACCTCCTCGTATTATAGTTAGCAAGCAGGTTAGCATGGAAAGAAATGTGTTCTTCTTATTTTTTGGCAAAGAAAAAAATGCATTCATATATCGAAGGAAAGCTTTGGCACCTAGATGAGTGCAATTGAAAAGAAGAAACATTTGGATAAGTAGCTTTGATTTGATTAATATAGAGTACTCTTTATTCTATTTCTTTTTAATTTCCAAACCAATATTCACTTTTGGTTAAGCTTTTCTTCTGCAATACCAAGATGAATAAATCTACTTAATGGTAAGACATAACCGTGCGAACTGAACGAATTCTATTTAGAAAGAAAGAAAAAAAAAGCAACATTAAAAAACTCTGCAAGTCTATGTCAATGCTTATAACCAATAAATAACCCCACCATATATATATATATATATATATATAGTTAAGTAAAGTTAGCGACAATAGTCGAGGGTGACCCGAAGGCTCCCTTTTCGATAGCTACTACACCAAGGTGTAGGGGAGGGCGCTACTCCATTCCCTGGATTGCTCCACTTTACCCTTGAACCGTACCTTATAATGCTGAGTGTTAAGCAAGGTGGTATCAAGTTCCATTTTTAAAGTCTTTGGTAAGACTCAACCTGGGATTGAACCCAGGTCTCCCGGGCCATTGGCGAACACTCTAACCGCTGGGCCATACACACAATATAAAAGAAAAAATATTTAAAAAACCACTAATGTTTTTTGTGGTCATATCTATTACAGCAGATCATTTATTTTTTAGATGTTGGATCTGTAGCTGCAGAGATAGAAATGATGAGAAATTTCTAATGAAAATTTAGAAAAATCCACAAAATTTTGGCCACCCTGTCTCCCTAACCAAAATTTCACATCTTTTTATATATTTATAAAAAACAGTTTATTTGTTTTTCCTGTCTGGTTGATAAATGTCATACAATTCATGTAACAAGATGTATCAATTGTTGACTCCTTTTTTCTTTTGACCAAATATATATATATATATATATATATACGCGTGTATGTGTTTTGAGGTTTTAAGAATACCAAAGTTTTCTGTACTCGTGGAAGAAAAAAATGAATGGAAATCGATTTAAAAAAATTATTTTATAATAATAATAATAATAATAATAATAACAATAATAATAATAATAATACAAACGACAGCGACGAACAAGAAATTACGCCTTTCAAACGAAAAAG
Organism: Sepioteuthis lessoniana; assembly: GCA_963585895.1. Lineage (NCBI taxonomy): Eukaryota > Metazoa > Mollusca > Cephalopoda > Myopsida > Loliginidae > Sepioteuthis > Sepioteuthis lessoniana. The sequence goes on along the minus strand of OY757920.1, from coordinate 44,060,478 downwards.
CGGAAAAACAATTATTCCGTCACTATTCCGAGCACGACTTCAATTCTCTTCGAGGTGTTTCACTTAATTTTATAAAAACGCCAAGACACTCGCAAGATGGCGCCACTACCAATGGAAGACAACTGAAAAGGCGAGAATCACGTTGAAATAGAACGAAGAAAAATAGAATGCAATTTTTGCTTTTTTCATTTTCCAGAGATATGACCAACTCTGTATTATTCCACAATTTTCAAAATGGATAATTATACTCATCTTTAAATTCTTAAAAAGAAGAAGAAAAAAACGTAAAAGCCAAAAGCAAAAAAACTCAAAATTAATCATAGAAGGAGGGTGATAGCTCGAAATATGTGATTAACTATAAATCAAGTATTCTCTTGTTGCGGCTCCAGAGATTCTTGCTAAATAACGATCAGTAAAATTAAATATATTTCAGAAGAGAAGTCTTATTGAAGTTGATTTGAATTCTCATAGTTTTATTGTCATTTTTTTATTTATTTTTTTTCATTGTTTCTTTCTATGCTCAATTTTCTATCATTTTTTCTCATCTTATTTTTTTTTTCTGTTTAATAAATTAAACAAGTTGCTTCCGCAATTAGAAATACAAAATATTAAAGCAACGAAAAATACAGAACATAGTCGTGTCTATATTAAACAAAGAAAAAGGAAAGTGTATTTACTCATTTACAATACTTTAAAACAAGTGATCCTCTTTCAAAAATACTTTTTGACTTTAAAAACTTATGAATCCTTGTCACATACTAATAGTACGAGGAATGTTTACTTGGATCACATACACGTTTTTAAATGGTCATCGATATTCATAAAGAATAGTGTGATTGATTGATTGATTGACTTATTTTGACTTCATTCCATCCCGTCTTATGTTCTTTTAAGCCTGAATATTTTCTATCTACCAATCTATCTATCTATCTATCTATCTTAGTTCATTTATCTATTTATTTGTTTATTCATTTATTTCTCAGTTTCTTAATACCGAAAAAGAAAAAAAATATTTAGTCATTAATACAACCGTAATCTGAAAAAAATCGTGAGATTGAACTAAAAATGGTGGAGCCTTAGTTGTATGAACGGACAGATGGGTATTTAGCGAATTATAAGATAATATATTTTTTAACAATTAATTTCTTTATTATTTTTTTCTGGCATGTATTATTCTTTTTTACTCAGGAAATAACTCCAAGACTGAGCTTGAATAAACAGCAACAAAAACTTAAGTTGAAAAAAAAAAAAAAAAAAAACTCGTTATGGTTTAATGATAATTACCTCTTTCAAGATGTGCCCGTGGTGTAATGGTTATCGTCATGGGAAATGGTCACGGCGACACGAGTTCAAATCCAGGACGAGACTGATTGCATTTCACATAGCACTAATACCCTTGGGAAAGGTATCAATCCAATTATTCTCCCTCCAGCTATGGGTAAATAGTCTGGTTTCTTCAGCCTAGGAAAAGGAAAACTTTGAATTTAAACCTGTTAAACTCCGTTTAAAATTTGACCGTGTGTCATATCCGGCCGGAGCGGAGGGGTTGGTAAATATGATTACCTCTTTCATGATATTCATCTGATAAATGAAATTTTTTATTGTCTGATGGCGTGTCAACCTTGTTTGGTTATTAAATGCTGGAGTCAGTCTTTTTTCAAGCAATAATTGAACCTCAAGTAATTAATTATAACCATTTCCGAAGGGATCGTAGTATCAAGTAACTATTCTTGATACGGATATTTTGTGCAGTTATATGGTTTAAAGTATTCCGATTTAATACTAATCATTTGTATTCTATAGTTTAAAGTCTTCACATCTAATTTGCATTTAGATATTTTATAATTATAAGTTTCTTTGCTCGCTGTTATATGGTATGAAGTATTTCTATCTAATACAAATGATTTTAAACCAGATCCACGGGTGAGTTTCCATTGCTAACTGGCTAAATTGTTGGATTGAAGCTGCGAAGTAAGCTAGTTCGAATTTAAGTCGTGCTGTTACGGTCACTTTCGAAATGAAAGGTACAACCTCCTTATCCTCCAAACTATGGGTTAAATAGTGCCACAGCTTTTCTTCTTTGGTATTAAATAACCCACGAAAGTTGATATGCCATTAAAAAAGAAGCTACGTTAATCAGATATACTTGGCTTCCTAATATAAGATAATTGGCTTCCTAACGAGGATCTCAGTGGGTCTAGAAATGATGGAAACGAAGCAACCTCTGCAATGGATGCATTTAAGTGTAATACACCGGGCATCCCTTTTTATTTGTGGAGGTGAAGGGACTTAACAGAAAGTTGGGTATATATCAGCGCATTCGCCGACAGTGTACTAAAAATCAAATAAGTTAGCTGTGTTTTGCAGCACATCAACCCTGCTAAGTTATTTAATGCCAAATTCTGTTTAAATTAATATATGGTTTGTAAACAAATATTTTCTTGGAAAGAATTTCCCCCCACCCCACCAGGACTCATTTCTTTGCATCCAATACAATGGTTTCAAGAATTGTTATCACATAATAATAGTTCTAATTGCCATAGTTAAATGGCTTATTACATGGTTAAACTGTTTGATATGATGGTTAGAGTGTTCGCCAATGGCCCAGGAGTCCTGGGTTCACTTCCAGATCGAGTCATACCAAAGACTCCAAAAATGGTACTTGATGCCACCTTGCTTAACACTCAGGAATATAAAGTAGGGATCAAGGGTGAATTGGTACAATCCAGGGAAAGAAGTTGCACCCACCCCTACACCTCGATGTAGTAGCTATGAAAAAGGGAGCCTTCGGGTAACCCTCGCCTTAGGTTACTTTACTTATTTGACCTATTGTTAGGACCCTAAACATGTACAACCACACGAGGCCAGAATGGACCAACTCGCTATGACAACGAATAAGTACTTCATATTCTCTGAAACTCCTAGACTAGAGCTTCACCATCAGATGATTTAATGTAATATCTAGGACAGTCGTTGGTGGTGCCGGGGGGGGGGTCATTCCCCACTCCAGAGATTTTAGTCTGCATACTTTACAACCTCAGTCGATTAGATAAAAATATACCATCAATATTGTTAAGGTGTAACAATGTTTCAATGTTACAATAACAATGTAACAGTGTGTAACAATGTTTCAATGTTACAATAAATGCAACCCCTATAAACCTTAAAAAACACGAAAGCAAGTACTGAATGTCTTCATAGAGTTAGTTCTATTATATAAGTTTTGATTCTACACGCCTTGTACCTACTTCTGAGCAGAGAAGAGCTTAAAAAATAATATTTCTACTCAACTTCAATTCACCCCCCATTCATTCTATTGCCCAAACAGAGAAATTAATTCAGAAATGTGTTTGGTTAGTTTGGTATGCTTTTAGTAACCTTTATAGGCTATTTAATGTCAAAGCCATCCTTGTAGAAGAGTAAGGGGACTATTTATCAGTGTTGCATAGAAATATTTGAAACCATGCAACTGAATGGCAATAAAAATTTTACTAATAGATAGCAATAATTGAAACTATTTAACTGTGTGCAAAAAAAAAAGGTTCTGGATTGTTAAACATGTTACTAAAAACTATTCTTTTATGAATTGTATGTGTTTGTAAATATATATATATATATATATATATATATATATATATATATATATATGTGTGTGTGTGTGTGTGTGTGTGTGTGTGTGTGTGTGTGTGTATATATATATATATAGAGAGAGAGAATATATATATATATATAGAATAAGATGACCGATCGTTGTCTAGGGCTCCCGAAATCTCCCTTTTCAATAGCTACTACACAAAGGTGTAGGGGATGGTGTAACTCCTTTTCCTGATTTGCACCACTTACCCTTGATCCGTCGCTTATAATGAAGAATGTTGACCAAGGAGGCATCAGTACAGTCTTTGATTCATTGGTATGACTTGGCCTCAGATTGAACCCAGGTCTACCGGACACACTAAGCATTATTACCCTAAAACTAAATGCAATAGTGTGACTGCAAAATTCAGATAAGTAATCTTTTGAACGTTTTCAAGATTTTTTTGGTTTGGTTTGGTTTGGTTTCTTTGTTTAGTGTCATATCAAACTTCGTGGGTAATAATATTCCAACGCCATCCTTATAGACAAAAAGAACTGCTTCTATTTACCTCATAAACAAGGGGGAGATAGTGGGTTCATGTCTTCCCATGGGTATTACTCCAAACGTGAAGGTATAGGTTCTACCGGTGTTCGAATTCGCTTACTACGATCTCAAAGACCAGCAAGTCTACTACTACGCCAAGGGGACTTTCCTTTCGAAGGTCTATTTCTGACCACTTCACATTGATACGTTCTTGAAAAATGTTTTTAAAGGCATCATATTGCCTCTTATTCCTGCTTGGCGAATTAAATCTGCATAAAGTGTTTGAGAAAGATGGAAATCTTTGAAGTGATCAACAACTCATATCTGGGGGTGTCCTCATTATGTAATGGTTATAGTGCTGGACAGCGGAATCGTGGTGAGCGAAAATGGGCTATTACGTTCACTTTCGGACAAATACTCTTGGGAAAGATATGAACCCCCTTATCCTCCCTCCTATCGGTTAAGTAGTACTACTAATGTTCTTCTAGAAGGATAGCTTTGGCATTAAATAACCTACAAAGGTTGATATGCCACTTAATAAAGAAACGTGAAACCTGAAACGTGAAACCTCAACTCATATCTGTTGAACATCAGCTCATACCTGAAACTCGGAGTCGAGGAATCATTGCTGAAGACCAGTTGGTTCGTTTTTTCGTGTTTAATTATATATCAACCCTTGTGTGTTATTTAATGCCAAATCTTTATATATATATATATATATATATATATATATATATATATATATATATATATATATGTGTGTGTGTGTGTGTGTGTGTGTGTGTGTGTGTGTGGTCAGAGAATAGTCTGTCGGTAAAAATGATTTTTAAATGAATTGTGAGAGCTCATTTGTCTGCATACAGTTTTAAATACTTTCAAGTATTCCCATCAAACAGTAACAATTTTATTCAATATTATTAATTTGTTTGCACACAGTTAAATGGTAACAATATTTCTACTTAGCCCTAATAATTCGATTTATATTAATCCTTTGTTTGCACTCGCTAAATGGTTTCAATTATTTCTTTTTACCATTAATAGTTCATTTTATCAAGTATTCCCACCTAAAATAAATAATTTGTATACAAATGACGTTTTCAAATAACTAATAATGATAATCCTTAAAAATTAATTGTGTCATTCTATTTGACCCATAGACGGAACCCTAACAGGTACTACAATTTCAGTTCTGAAAGGACCTGAGTATAATGGTAATAAAGAAAAATCTCCACATTCCTCAAAGCTCCTGGACTGGTGCCTTACCATCAGACGCAATTTCATATCATATCAAGGACACTCATTGGATGCAATCTACCAATCTAACAGCCTTACCAAAGAGCGTTGCTTTAGACCTTTTATATATCTCAATGATAATAAGGGTTTACGGATAGAGTGTGATAGATGATGTATTTCTTCGTCATGCGTAATTAATAAAATCCCAGCTTCTCTCATTTTGCAGTATCTAAATCAGGGGTTTCAAACTCAAGGGCCCAAAAGGGCCATAATGTTCCGGAAAAAAGGCACGAGTTAAAAGTTAAAAGTTAAAAGTGAGAGATGGGTTTGATGTAAATCACTTATTATGCTAATATATCATATAGGTGATTGACTTCTATTTATTCATTTATTTCATCAAAATAAATACGTGTTTCACAGTGAGTGTAATACGTGAATTCAACATGGGATTTTGAGATTTTCTTTAATTCCGTTTTAACTTATAATAAATTTCTGCATTTTTTTTTCCTTTTTTGATAGATTGAGGTTTTTTTTTTGTTCCATTTTTTGCGTCTCATATGTAACTCGCCATAACTTATACTCTAAATATTATCAAAATAGACATAAAAAATTCAATGTCTTTTTTATTTTACATTTAAAGAAATGGCAGCTATGATTTGTTTATATAAATCTCTGCCCTTGAAATTTTTCTATGATTTTCTGTGCATGCTTTATCTGACATCTCAGTTACACAATATGAAACCGAAATGAAGAAGTAGTATTAACCAGACTGCGCATAGGTCACACAAGAATTACACATTCTTACTTGCTTAAAGAAGAGCAACCAAAGTGCCCTGCATGTCTGACTGAGTACACCATAAATCTTATTCCCATTAAATGCATTGATCTGGCCCTTACAAGAGAAAGATTTTACAACACAAGCTATATGAAAGAAATATTTAAAAAAAAAAAACTAAAGTGGATGCTATAACGTCCTTCCTGAAAGCAGTGGGTCTATATGGAAAAAAAAATCAAAGACCAAACAAATGCAATATAAACAATACCAAAGTATATATTGCCCAGTCGGCTGGGATTGTAAAATAATCCGACTGCATCTCTGCGGAGGGGTTAGACCCCCACTCCACAACGAGTGTCCTGAATATGACAACAATTTGATGGTGAGATTCCCGTAATTCTGGAACTTTGGGGAATCTAGAGTACCCCTTCATTGCCATCACTCCCAGGTCTGTTCTGGCCCAAAGTGGTAGCACCTAATAGACCCTAACTATGGGTTAAATAAACTAATTTGCGTACTTATGCTAAAGTAAATTACTTAACAGCGTACTGATGCTAAACTGAATTGCTTGAAATAGAACTGTTTTGACATCTAACAGTGTGTGCACAAAACTATACTTATAAGGAGTTGGATTTTTTGAATTAGAACTGTGTGACTATACTGAATAACTTGAAATAGGAATGTTTTTGACACAATATGAATGTCAAATTTGGATTTCTCACCTTACGAAAACCTCCATAATCCTCATACTTTGTTATCTGACTTAATTTTTTATCATCTCAGTCACCTTTTCATCACAAAAGTTCTTTGAAATAAAATCATCTAGATTTCCCTAAACGTACTTATTCAGAATGATCTAGAAATGTATATGAAATTGGATTATTTCGGTTTTTCAGCTGTTAATCTTGTTGTAAAAGCTTTAAAATATGAATGTACTATCTAACCCTCTTTGGGAAGATCAATAGTCTGTGGTTAGGGGCAATTTACCAAACTTCAGGAAAATATTATTCACGAAAATTGTTCTGTCACGTGCAGTAAGAAAGTAGTTTGAAGGCTGTGTATTTTAGACCCTTCTACTAACAGATATAACCACTTCTGTTAGAACAATTATCTGTCCTCAGACTAACACTAAGTGAAAAGTAAATAAGCGTGTCTAGAATTTGAACTTTGCTCGGCGCAATTATTCTCTAAGCGTTAAGTCACACTCACATTTGATTTATTTGATTACATTTATTTAATGATACAACAGTCATTCAATAAGCAAAAGTCCTGTCGGTTGAGGCTGTGGAATACACCAACTGCATCTTTGCAGTCGAGTAAAATCCCCCAATGAGTGTCCTGTGTCCTGGTTAAGACATTAAGACATCTAATGGCGAGGCTCCAGTTTTATAGCTTTGGGCAATGTAAAATACCTTTTATTGCTATTGCTTCCTGGTTCACTCTGACCCGGAGTAGTAGCACCTGATAGGGTCTTATCTATCAGCCAAATAGAACTGTTTGACATTTTAATTATATGCAAGCAAATGACTCATGCTGAATTGAATTGTTAGAAATAGAACTGTTTTATATCTACCTGTGAGTTAAACCATTTAACTGTGTCCACAGGAATGAGTAATATTGAATAGAATTATTAGTGTTCAATAGTAATACCTGAAGCTCTTTAACTGTGTGCCTAAATGGAATCATTGGTAAGTATTGGTATATAACCAATACTTAGAAACATTTGACTGTGTGCAAATTGGATAATTTGTGCTAAATAGCAATACTTGTAACCACTTCACTGTCAGCAAAAAATTGGTTAATGTTGAATTGAGTTATTAATGTTCAGTAATAATGACTGAAAGCATTTAACTGCATGCAAATCAATGAATAATATTAACTAGAATTAATTAATTAGTCATGCTTGATAGAAATACTTACAAGCATTTATCTATGTATAAAAATGAACGTAGGCTTGTTTAAAAACGTTATCAAGAAAACGTATTTACAATTCATATATATTTAGTATCTATCTATAAACAGGATTTGGCATTAAATAACTTACACGTGTTGATATGCCATAAAACACAACAAAACAAACAATTCAATAAATGAAATGAACATCGCATGAGGAGTTGGCAATAGGAAATGCTCTTGACAATTGCACCATTTTCGAGGAAATCTATAATGATGGTTGCAAGCATGACTTTCTTTACAAAACGCTGCGTCTGGAACTTTTTCTTGACCGGATAGTCTGTGCGTTTCCACTCACGAACTGTATTTTTGAATCAGGTTCATAATTAAAAAGCGGTGTTTAACCCATTTGAAAACCTTTTCTACTAAAATACACATCGAACATTCTTTGGTAAACTTCTCACGGTTTGCACTTTTCAAACATAAAAAAAGACTGATGACACACCTCTATTCAAAACTGGAACAATCTGTTTGATTTGGTGCTTTTCAAAAATAATCTAAAATTATATATATATATATATATATATATATATATATATATATATATATATATATATATATATATATATTTGCGAGATTAAAATCATTTTGGCTCTAAACCATTTCCACAAAACATATATTTTACATTTATGGAAAAAATTCTGAAAACAAATTATTTTTATTTTTCAAAAACACCCCCTTATTTAATAAACGAACCTCGTATATGTTATAGTTCCTTCCTCAGTCAGTTAGCTGGGGCTCTAGAATACGCCAACTACTTCTCTGACCCCACCCCATCACAAACGAGTATTTTGAATATAACACTAAACAATCTGATGATGAGGTTCCAGTAAGGCTGGAGCTTTGGAGAATGCGGAGTATTTCTTTATTGTCATAAGTCCCTGGTAACTATGGAAAAGGTGACCTTCGGGTCACTCTCGAATGAGGTCAACAATTTTACATAGTTATATGTATAAAAATTGATTTGGTATTACATAACCTACAACTGTTGAAATGCCATAAAACTCACAAACAAACAAACAAACAAAGATCAATCAAATATAATTGCTCTAATTTATTGAATGATACTTGTATATATAATAGGCCCGTCATCAGTCAAATAAAACTATCCTTATTAATTGAATGATCCTCCTATATATAATAGGTCCGTCTTTAGTCAAATAAAAGTAGCCTTATTTATTGAATTAACTTTGTATATGATAGGTCTGTCATCAGTCAAATAAAACTAGCCTTATTTATTGAATGATCCTCGTATATATAATAGGTCCGTCTTCAGTCAAATAAAACTAGCCGTATTCATTGAATGATCCTTGCATATTTAATAGGTCCGTCTTCAGTCAAATAAAACTAGCCTTATTTATTGAATGACACGCGTATATATAATAGGTCCATTTCAGTAAAAAAAAAAAAAATCCCCTTATTTACTGAATTACCCTTGTATATTTATGCAAGTACTTTCCACCTGCACTATTTAGTTTATCGTTTTTTCTCTTTTCCTTAAAGTAATTAGTTCTTTAGTATGAAAGCAAACAATTTTCCAGTTATTCACGTAAATTTTCAGTGTTTTTTTAATGCATTATATGGAATGATATCACGTGTCCCTGTGGAAGTCTTCTCCAAGGAAATTAAATGTCTTTTCCCTTTTGAGGTATGCAATTATGTATTAAAGACCAAAAAGAAGAAAAGAAAATAGATCTGTTAAAGAGAAGAATTTCTTCCAATGATAGAGGCTTTGATCCTTGGATTTTCTGAAATGGTTTAACGATTTTTTTTCTTGCTCTTTTATATGTGGAATGAACTCGATTCCTGCGAACTCTCCTGCCGAGAAATGACATCTTTTGTTTTGCTTGGCGATTTTTTTTTTCTTTCATCATTCTCGTTTTGAACGCTTTTTTATTTTGTTTCATTGAACTTCTTATATTTACGAAGCTTTTTAATTTTTTGAAAAAAAAAGTAGACTTTTTAGTTTCGTTTCGAACATGTTCAACGGAAACCAACTGCTATGTTTTTGGTGGCGTAAACGATGAATCAAGTCAAGAGTGAGAGCAGGTTATTACATGCTGATATATTAAAAGTTATGTTCTTTGAGACAAGCTGGTGACACTCAATACCTTAAAAAAACAAAGGAAATTGTTAGGTGATGTCAACCACTTCATGGAATCGATGCAAAAGTTTCAGGGGAATTTTTCAAACAAAATTTGAGAAATTATAGCCAGCCCATTATACGGTCGGGTTCCCGTTATAATAAGGTTCCATGGTAATACTGATGTATTTGTTTTAGAAATTCGGGGATTATTTTTCATAGTCATTTCTTGCTAGTATCAAGAATTTGTATTATTAGAAAATAAAGTTCAGAAAAAACTCAGAGACGCAGAAATTAACATGCAGTTGCATATTGGTCTGGAAATTGTTTTATTCTTCGCGTTTGAACATTTCAAAATTATTGATCTAAAAACAAAAATATCCTTATCTTGAGCTATTTTTCCATTAGTTGATGGTTCTATGTAAATATTCTTGGAAACTTTACTGACAGATTGATAGACAAATAGCAATAAGAAGAATGATAGATAGATAGATAGATAGATAGATAGATAGATAGATAGATAAATATGTGAAGAATGAGATAGATAGATAGATAGATAGATAGATTGGCATAATTGACATGCAGACCCTACAAAATTTGCATTTAGTCGAAAGAGAATTGTTTTATTCCCTAAGAACATTTTAAGTGCAGAGGTTTAATTAAATCATTGCAATGATGTGTCATTTTTCCAGGGTTACTGTTGCATAATTTGAACATAATTTATGTAATATATTTATATATATATATATATATATATATATATATATATATGTGTGTGTGTGAGTGGGGTGGGTGAAGTGTTTTTTGTGTGTGAGTGTGCTTGTGTGTGTGAATGTATGTCTGCGTTTGTGTGTTTGTGTGTGTGTTTGTGCGTGTGTGTGTGTTTGTGTGTAAAGGAGACGTAAAATGGGACACATGATTTTGATATTTAACGATTAAAATCGACTAAACCATATAAAACACTTATAAATAATAAATCAAACGACCATATTATTAATGAAGGGAATGGAGTTTTTAAAAAAAGATTCTTAAAAGGAAGAAGAAACTGATAGAATATATATATATATATATATATATATATATATATATATATATATATATATATGAAGAAAGATTGATAACAAGGAAATCTAAGTAGAAGGAGAGATGTATTGAGAAGCAAAGTGGACACTATAGCGTTTCGGTTCTAATGAACCATCATCTGGACTATGAGGGATGATATTATAGATGTTAAATTAACGATGGATGTTTAAAAATGTCAAATACAAAAATCTATGGAAAGTCTGTATAACAAGAATAAGTTGACCGTTCATTAGTGAATCAGCGTTTGTTGTGTAGAATTTATGTTCCATTTGTTTATCAAGTTATATCTTTTTTGTTGATGTTGTGTGGTAAATACACTATTGTCTAAATGTTTAGAGTGAATTTGGTAGGTAAGGTGGATGTAGAGCGATGGGGCCTATTTTTACTGCTCGTAAAAAGTTGAAATAGCAGATAGTGGAGGCGTGTGGATAAGAGTATGGGGGTTAATAGAAAAGATGGTACATATCGTGTAATAGGTGTGATTGTTGGAAGAGGAAAATAGCACTTACGGTGCTGTAGGTTTTTTTTTATATACTTGAGGTGTTAGGTGGGTTATGTGTATGAATCGAAGTGTGAAAGAACGTGTTTGTTCTATTTAGTAGGGTGTTTTTTGATGGGTAGGTGATTATGGCTAATTTTTCGTATAACTATTAAATAACAATCCCAACCACCCAACTCTTACCCAAACTCACCATCTATTTTCCTAATCAATTTCCTTAAATTTTCAATGACAATACCCTACCCCTCAATCGCTTTATTATTTTATTACGCACATACCCCCAAAGAGTTCTGCAGTATATAATATTTAAGCAACATTTCATTTATTTATTTATCATTATTATAATGATACAATTCCCTCCCCTAAATATTAATTACATATGATATCACAATACAATATAACCTTACTTATACTCATTGTGATTCTAGCCTCCCATAACACACCCGTTAAAATACGCTTATAAATCAAATCCTTATTCATTCTCCTCAACATGCAGTAATGATGTTTGTTCCATAGCTATAGTCACCTACCTACACAGAAATAAAATAATGTAACAATTTCATTTCCGCTTAACCAACGTGCTACATTCGTGGGCTTAACCTCATAAAAACATGCATCCATTGATAACTATAACACATACTAGAATACGTACACACCCACACACACTCACACACTTACAACCTCACATAAACGAAATCTCAACGGTTTTTTGTCTGTATTTTTTCGTATTTCGATTCATTCCTTCTTCTTACTTGCCTGATGATTGTTGTTTTGCAAAAAAACCTTCATGAAACCCAGGGTTGCAGACAATATTCCATGAATTAAATATATGTATATATATATATACATAATATATATTTATTATATATATATATATATATATATATATATGTGTGTGTGTGTGTGTGTGTGTGTGTGTGTGTGTGTTTGTGTGTGTGTGTGTGTGTGTGTGTATAATGATAATTAGTTTGATAATATTGATGATTCGAAATGATATTGCTGATGCGATCGAAGCCATCTGAAAGTTTTTGGTTGAATTTCTGAGGACTTGAAAGATGACTAAGGTTGTATTTGATGAATGACCGGAATCGCCCGGTGTTTTTATGTGTGCCTCCATTGTCTGCACTGTCTCCAGTTCCCACATGGCTCCATGATAAATGTTTATTCTTGATTAGGTCTGTTTAACAGATAGGCCATCAAAGATCGCAATCCAGGCTTGGCGGTGATTACTCATGGTATTTTCTTTTTTCCCAAAATTCTTTGCCATCTGAACACTTGCACCTGTGTTCCGATTGACGAGAGGCATAGATGCTGACTGAATATTTGCCCAGGGAACTAATTACCCATTTTTGCTGAAACTGATATACACATACGCTTATCTATCTGTCTATCTATCTATCTATCCTTCGGGTTGCTCATATCTATCAGTTGATCAATCAATCGGCGTTAGTCATATCTATCTTACATTATTCATGTATCTGTTTCTCTCTCTCTCTCTCTCTCTCTCGTTATTTCTTTCTCTCTCTTTTTCTCTCTCTCTCTCTCTCAATATATATATATATATATATATATATATATGCATGATCCTATTTTTTCGATTCATTCATTCATTCATATCTATCTATCTATCTATCTATCTATCAATCAACTTTAGTCATATCTATCTTACGTTATTCGTGTGTTTTTCTCCCCTTCTCTCACCACACACACACACACACACACACACACACACACACACACACATATATATATATATATATATATATATATATATATATATATATATATATATATATATATATATAAAATACAAGTAATGATTTATCCAGACCCTAAAAAATTGTTAGATAAGAGATGTGAATTAATAGCTTGATGTAGACATAGGAATAAATTTAAACTATAGACAAATTATCATAAATAATGCTTAAATAAAAACACATAGGATTATTTTGATATTTAAGGTAACTGAAAAAAATAAAACAAAATAAAAAATGGAAAGAAACCATGTGATGTGTACGTACTCTTCAATGGAGGGGTAGCTGAATTAATTGGCACAAAAATAAAAATTTGAAATTAAAAAAAAAATTAATTTCAAATTTTCAATTTAATTTAATATAAGTATTACTGTATCCTTACGTAAAGTTATTAAAGAAAGCTGTATTTATCTAAATTTGTATTAAATCTGGAGTTTTAAGTCGAAATGTATTTAGAATTTAAAAAATAAAAATAGAAAATTAATTTACTAAAATTCCAACCGGCAATAAAATAGAAATAAACCGAAAGTGGGCTAAATGAGGAGAAAACTCTTCACCCCTTTTCTACCCCCTCCCACCCTTCTTTCCTATGTCTATTCTGAATTATTTTATCCAAAAGATCTGAAGAAGTCCTGTTAGTTTTATTTTTGTGTTTTTGATTTATATCAAAACCCATAAAAGGATAGAAATAAATTTATAATACAAATGTGACCGGTTTTTGTATTTTCTTAAAGAACTATATATATATATATATATATATATATATATATATATATATATATATATATATATATATATATATATCAACATGATCATATCCATTTCAATTCGCTCCGATCTATCTATCTATCTAGTTCTCATTATATATATATATATATATATATTGACATATCTATTTAAATTTTTCATATTTATCGATTTGTCTATATATCTATGTCACATTGTTCATATTTATCTCAGTTCCTTCATATCTATCTCATTAAAGACTTGCTCGGTGGTTTAGATAGTTGTGTATTTCCATGTAACAATGGAGTCGAATCGAATGTTTTGGTCTGGCTAATTTTTACGGCATATCAAATTTTAACGGCATATCAACTCCGTATGGGTTATATAATCCTGAAATTTGATTCATTTTTAAATGTTTGTAATTCTAACCCTGTTTTCTATGTGTGTAAACACATACTTTTTTCTCCAGAATTGCTTATTTTCCTAACGACGTCCTTGAGCTTCCTATATAAGGTTTGCTCTAACTCTGCTCTGTCTGTGAATAACATGGATTGTGGATGGGGGAGAGAACACAGTCTGGTCGAACAGCCCAACTACCATTTTTGTGGGTGTGAAATACTCCGTTTAACTATTTATGGCTTCTTTAAATATATGGGGACCTGACTTTCGCATAAGAACTCGCTTTCCCAGTGTGGACCCAGCAAGAAATTAAAAAAAAAATGATATCTTTGTCAACGCACCTCTGACCTTACTATTATCGAAGACTTTTGTTTTTTACGTAATTTGAAAAGACAAATTCTGATGGTGAGGCTCTTGTCTTGGAGTTTTGTGGAATGCAGAGTACCCCTTCATTGCCGTCGACCCAAATCAACTCTGGCCTGGAGTGGTAGCACCTGAGAGGATCCTATCTATCGGTCAAATAGAACTGTTTCACATCTAAACTGAGTGCCAGCAAAGGAGTTAGGCAAAATTGAATTGTTAGAAATTTTGACTTTCATCATATAACTGTGTGTAAACAAATAAATGATGTTTAATTAAATTGTTAGTGATACATAGCAATACTTGGAAATATTTATCTATCCGCAAACGAACGAGTAATGTTTAATAGAATAATAAGAGATAGATAGCAGTAACTGAAACTGTTTAACAGTTTCGAATCATTAGTGATGTTAGTGTGCAAACAAATTAGTTCTAACTCATTTAAAAGTGAAATTACCGACAAATTAATCTCTTATATATCGTCGATACTGCTATATGGATGCACCACATGGACGCTAACTAAGCGGCTGGAGAGGAAACTAGACGGAAATTACACAAGAATGTTGAGAGCAGTATTGAACAAGTCCTGGCGACAACACCCCATGAGACACCAACTATACGGAAACTTGCCCCCCATCACGAAAACTATACAAGTTAGACGAACCAAACACGCGGGACACTGCTGGAGAAGCAAGGACGACCTCATAAGCGATGTACTCCTGTGGACCCCCACATATGGATGTGCAAAAGCAGGACGACCAGCACGAACTTACATACAGCAACTATGTGAGGACACAGGATGTAACCCCGAAGACCTGCCGGAGGCGATGAATGATAGGGAGAAGTGGCGAGAGAGGGTCAGGGATATCCATGCTGGCAGCGTGACATGATGATGATGATATATCGTGTATAACTATCTAAATGTATGCAAACAAAAGAGTGATGTTAAATTGTTACTGTTACATAGTAATACTTGAAACCATTTAACTTTGTAAATAGAATTATTCGTATTAGATTGCACTACTTGAAGCCATTTTACTGCGTGCAAAAAAGTGAGGTCAGACTCGTTTAAAAATGTTATCAACAAAATATGTATACAAATCATATATTTAATGTATATTTATAAAAAGTATTTGGTATTAAATAACCTTCATAGTTGATATGCCATAAAATCAAACCAAATCAAACCAAACTACATTAAAAACTAACCCTTTTGTCCCCATCAAGAAATCATTTTTTTCTTTTTTATTATCTATTAAAAATCGTCGACCTTCCGATCTTCTTTAGCGATTCTTTCAATTCTATCATATACAGACATAAACCAAACTCCACACTCGACACACGACTGACAAAGGCATGGACGGCTATCGATAGGCTCTCGATCATATGGAAATCAGACCTAACCGATAAAATGAAACGCAGTTTCTTCCAGGCAGCGGTTGTGTCGATACTGCTATATGGATGCACTACATGGACGCTAACTAAACGGCTGGAGAAAAAACTAGACGAAAATTACACAAGAATGTTGAGAACAGTATTGAACAAGTCCTGGCGACAACACCCCACGAGACACCAACTATACGGATACTTTCCCCCATCACGAAAACTATACAAGTTAGACGAACCAGACACGCAGGACACTGCTGGAGAAGCAAGGACGAGCTCATAAGTGATGTACTCCTATGGACCCCCACATATGGCCGTGCAAAAGCAGGACGACCAGCACGAACTTACATACAACAACTATGTGAGGACACAGGATGTAACCCTGAAGACCTGCCGGAGGCGATGAATGATAGGGAGAAGTGGCGAGAGAGGGTCAGGGATATCCTATTTACCAACCCCTCCGCTTGGGCAGTATATGACACAAGGTCAATTTCTAAGCGGGGTTTAACAGGTTTGAATTCAGAGTTTTCCTTCTCCTAGACTAGTTGCCTAACCAAGGCTGAAGAACCTAGTCTGTCCTACTATTTATCCATAGCTGGAGGGAGAATAATTGGATTCATACCTTTCCCAAGGGTATGAGTTCAATGTGAAATGCAATCAGTCTCGTCCAGGATTTGAACTCGTGTCGCCGTGTTCATTTCCTACGACGATAACAATTACACCACGGGCACCTCCCAAAGAGGGTCAGGGATATCCGTGCTGGCGGCACGACATGATGATGATGATGATGATGATACCCATACACACTAATATAGATAGGCTTGTATTTACACCATTATGCATTATTCACATAATATGTACAGCCAGTGACTGAAGAGCATATAGTGTTAAAAAGCCATAAAGTTTCTTAATTAAAGACTGTTAACATATATTTATCAATTTTAGCCTAGTCTTGCACAAGGCCACGTTTTTCAGGTGAGTATCTCTGATCACTAGATGATATCAATTTGCAAACAATCATGAGATGCTAAATCTCCATGAATGATATCAGCTCTGACGGCGGAGATTAAAATATCTCCTTTACAGAGGACTAAGAACTCGCCTCAGTAAAGGTTTCGTGTCTGTCTATGACTTTAAACTCTAACTGTGATGAGGCTCCAATTTAGGAGCTCTGGGGAGTGTGGAGTACTCCTTTATTATCATTATTCCCAGATCCACTCAAATCCGCTGTGGCACTATCAGTAAAAGCACCGTTTATCGGTCAAATTGAATCGTTCAAATATATCTTTTTGAATCTTTTATGAAGATTAATAAAGAGATTTCAAATAATTCACGATCGTTAAGGGAAGATAACTCATCTTGGTCGTAACTCATTGATTTTCCATCAATTTATGAAAATTATTTCGAAAGAAAAAATTCATATACCTTTAAAATATAACCCCTGCCTCAATAAGCGAGCCATTGTGACACCAATAATTCGCTCTGCCAATATTGTAGCGCTTTTCTCACCGTCAGCTTGAGACCATCGACATTTAAACAGATACTCGAATCGTTAAATCAACAGTATATCCAAGACACAAACAGGAAGGTGCCTCAGTGCAGCCTGAAGGGTGACCTGGCCGTCTTCCAGAACGTGATACCGTTGCTGTCACGTCTCACAGCGGGGTGCTGAAGCAGCTTCTATCCGTGGTTAAAGACTCTGTCCCGGACTTTCTATTTTTGCCGACTGAATACTTGGCACGGCTTTTGCCAATATATAAAAGGCTGACTCCAACCTACCTTTACCCCTTAAACTTTCCCTAGTCCACCCCAAACACCCATATTACTTTACTGCCATTTAGCCGGCCACCCGTCTTCTTCTTCTTCTTCTTCTTCTTCTTCTTCTTCTTCTTCTTCTTCTTCTTCTTCTTCACCGGACATTTTTCCGCTTCATTTCTTGGCTGGACTTTCACATTATCACCCCAGAAAGCTGACTCTCACCCAGCCACCTTCTTATTTATTTTTTTTCTCTTTATCTCTTTCACAAGCTCTTCGGCCAACTCACTTAGCTCTGTTCTGTATACGTGATTAATACGAAAGAATGGAGGTTTCCGGAGAGATCTCAAGTAAGCAGCAAAGCAAACTTGAAGAGCTTTTACAATTCTGATGTGCAAGATGGTATTGCAATGTTTGCTTGTAATAGCAATCGATGGAAAATATGATATCTTCCTTTCTTTTATTCGCTTCGTTTTTATGTTTACTGACTTTGAAAAATAATAATTTGCAGTTTCATGGCCGCTTCACTGGAAAAAGGATGAATTAAAAAAATTAAAAACAAAAAGAAAAAAAAGAATAGAATATTTGAAAAGTAGTCAGTAGTTTTTTTCTCATAACACGTAATCATACGAATTTAACTTTTTTTTTTGCTATATCGAGTTAAATATCCGACAGTTAATCGAGAACGTCGGCTGATAACAAAGATGCATTGTTGGGTCTTTATTATCGTTTACACTCGGAGCTTTAAGAAAGGTTTGTATTCTTTGTTTAATGGCATATCAATTTTCATTAGTTATTTAACGCTAAAACCATCTCTGTAGAAGAACATGACTTGAAGTTTAACCCATAACTTGAAGGATAATAGGGTTCATATCTTTCCTGAGGGCATTAGTCCGAAAATAATAGCTCGACTGGAGTTCATAATGTCACAGTCCAGTACGTCAGCCATCAAAACCGAGAGAACATCCTCCTTATTCAGATTAATAACATTTGAAATGTTTTCTGGGCTTGTTTCGGTGCATATCAACTTTCGTAGGTTATTTAATGCCAAAGCCATCTTTGAATAAAGACAGTAGTCGTGCTTGTTAATCCATTGCTGAGAGGGTAAAGATGTTCATACTTTTCCTTAGGGCATTAGTCCGAAAGTGAATGTAATATATTGACAGGAGTTTGAACACACTTTCTACGAAGTTGCAGTCCAGCACTTTAGCACCTACGCCGCGGGAACTCCTTCCCCTCGAAACTTACCTACTAAATAAAATATTTCAATAATTTACAAAAACTACTCACGATTATTTGTAATGTCACACCTGCGTTTTGAGCAGATATCATAAAGAAATAGACTTTTTATTATTTTTTTTTAAATTTTTATTTATTTATTCATTTATTTATACAGTCGACTATTATAAATCTTCAGCATAAAGAATAACAAAAGGGGGTGTCCTCGTGGTGTAATTGTTAAAGCGATGGACTGCAGAATCGTAGTACGCGAGTTCGTACTCCAGTCGCACTATTACGTTCACTTTCGGGCAAATACGCTTGGGAAAGGTATGAACCCTCTTATCCTCCCAGCTATGGGTTAAATAGTACCACTACTGTTCTTCTAGGAGAATAGATTTGGCATTAGATAACCTAAAAAGGTTGATATGCCATTAAACAAAGAAACCAAACCAAACCATAAAGAATAACTGATAAGTCAGACGGATATGCATTTACTCAACCCCTCCATTACGCTCAAGTTCAGGCATGAGATCAATTTTTAAGTGGGTTAAGGCTGGTTTGAACAGAGTTCTTCACTGAAACTGATTGCCTTACCAAAGCAAAAGAACTCAGTCTGCCCAATCATTGCATATTATGTAAGTATTTACCAACCCCTCAACCCGGGCAGGATGTGACACAGGGTTAATTTTTGAGCGGAGTTTAACAGATTTGGATTCAGAGTTTCCCTCCTTCTAGACTGGCTGTCAAATCAAGGCTGAACAAAGCAGTGTACCCTGCTATTTTACTGACAGCTGGAGCGAGGATAAAATAATTCATACCTTTGCTTTGTGAAATGCAATCAGCTTCGTCCAGGATATGAATTCACGTCGCCGTGTCCATTTCCGAAGACAATAACCATAACACCACTGGCATTACCTATTATGTATGTGTTTTCTTACTTTCACTTTTTGTTGTATAGCTACGTACATTTACAAGCGGAAACATAATCAAACATAGTTTACGAACTTCAATGAACGAACGAACACACTTCTTTATAAAAATATATATCTCTCACACTTTATTCTCTAAAGGGTTGATGTTTCTGTGGTGTGTCAGAGATGGGTAGAGAGACATATACTCAGAGAGAGGACTTCTTCTTCCAATATCTTCTTCCAGGAGCCAGGGGAAGAGCCAACGCTTGCACCCCTTTGCAAGCTCGTCAGAGACACCTCATGTCGGTTGCGTGTCCCTCGCTCTGCACTCTGTCTAAATCTCACCGCGTGGTTCTCATCTCATGATCCCCTTCCGGTTACACACCTGTTCGACCTGAGTGCCCTGAGTGCCGTAATCTTCCTGTTTACTCATCAAAATGAGACAGCTTGCCAAAGCACACGGGGTCACTAGGAATGAACCGAAAATCCATCTCATATGTTATATAACACTTTTGATAAGGTTTCACAACCTCTCGGGATATGCAACTCTGCCCTTGGCTTCAATGAGCTGGCCATGTAAGAAGTCACTTTTTAGGACTCCTGAGTTTGTTCCTCCGTTTGTTTGTATTGAATCCGAAATAGACTTGAATAGGAAATTATTTCCATTGTTTGCCAAAATGGATTAATTTGCCACTGGCCACAACAAAAATACGTGAGACTAATACCATTTTGCATTAGTCTCCCTAACATAATAGCTATTACGTTCACTTTCAGTCAAATGCCCTTGGGAAAGGTAAAGACCTCCTTATCCCACCAGTTATATGTTAAATAGTGTCATTGCTGTTCTTCCACATGGATGAATTTGGCATTAAATAAACCATGAGAGTTGATATGTCATTAAACAGAGAAACCAAACCAAATAGATATCCTTTTACGGGGAGACTGACAGTAAAATTTGCGACTCCGCACATGGCTACACCGAGATGACTATATGAGAGGTCACTTTTTTGGTCGTCATAAAAGCCTTACAGATCTTAGTATGCCATAATATTTACCCAAAGTTGTGTTGGGTCTGGTATAATTTGGTTTGATTTGGTTTTATGGCATATCAACCATTGTCAGTTATTTAATGCCAAATTTTATTTCTACACATATATTAAATATATGATTTGTAAACACGTTTTGGAGATACATACAGTTAAATGATGAAACAGTTCTATTTCTAACAATTCACTTTAGCCTAAATCATCAAAGTTAAATGGTTCCCAGTTTTGCTATGTATCGTAAAAAATTTAATTATACATCAGTCATTTGTTTACACATGGTTAAATGATGAAAAAGCTATATTTCTAACAATTCATTTTAGCATAAGCCATTCGATTGCACTCAGTTTAGATGTCAAACATGTCTATTTAACCGATAGATAGCACTCTATTAGGTGCTACCACTCCGGCCCTGAGTTAACCTGTGGGTAGTGGCAATAAAGGGGTACTCCGCATTTCTCATAGCTCCAGCATTACTGGAATGTTGAGTGTCATCTCCAGGACACTCGTTGTGGAGGTCTTACTCATCTCCCGAGATGCAGACAGTGTATTCAACAGCCCCAACCGACTTGGTTATGTGTGGGGCGAAACAAATAGAATCATGCCTTTTCCAAAATTATTACAGGGTGGAACGATAAAATTGTCGCCCTAGAAAAGACGACATGATTCCATTTTCGTTTAATGAAAACCGGTTTTCTTTTTTTTTTTTTTTTTGTTACAGACCATCTACTAGTTGACCAGTTTTGTACAAATCCCAAGAGCGATAGGAGCCTTTTATCATGTCTGAAAGTGAAACAATGTTCAACGAGAGAGATCGGAGATGCGCCGCTGTACAACTTATGCACTCTACCGATCAAAGTTATGACAACAGGATCATTGCGAGCACCCTCAAAATGCAAATCCGGACGGTTTAACGCTTGAGGGCACAGCTCAACGCATCGGATGACCCTTTGGAGGTGGTGGAGCAGAAGGCCACATCATGCCACCTCACATCTTCGAAGTCGGCTTGAAAGTCAACACCAAAGTCTACCTGGATGTGCTGAAGAGTGTGGTTATCCCCTGGTGCAATTAGGTGGCCGGGGCAGACCCACAAGTCCAAAGAGACCCAGGCATGGCTTTAGAAGGAGTGCTACGACTTTGTACCCGTCTCTCACAGGACCCCCCTCCTCCCCCGTCCTGAACCCGCTTGACTACTTCGTTTGATTATACGTCGAGAATATCACCAACATGACCTCCATCAACACCAAAGCCAGCCTGATCGCCGCCATCCGCCGAGTATTCGCTGAGCTCCCGCCGGCGCTTGTGGAGAAAGCATGCTCTCAGTTCTGGATCTGTATCGAGGCGGTGATTGAGGTTGAAGGCGGCTACATTGAATAGATGTCAGCTCTACTATATAATCAAGTTACCTGAATTGATTTTTTCAATAAAAGTTTTAAAATAAAGCTGTAGTGTTGTTTTCTTTAGGACGACAATTTTATCGTTCCACCCAGTAATATGAATGAAAATGCAAACAGCTTTATCCAGGATTTGACCTTGTCATGCTGAGTAAATTTCCTTTGACGTTAACCATTGTACCAGATTCGCATCCTAAAACTTATTCTTAATGTTTAATAAAATGCGAATGATAATTTTATCAAATAATTTAGTAATTCCTTTACGCATCTTTTGACATTTTAAATTTAGATTCTGTACGTATAGTTAGAAGGAGTACTCGTGGCGTAGTGGGCAGTGTGCTGGGCTGCAGCATTGGGCAGAGCGAGTTCGATCCCTTGTACTATTAAGTCCGCTTTCGGACTAATACTTTGGGAAAGATATGATCTTCTTATCCACCCACAGTTATGGGTTAAATAGTACCTCTACTAGTCTTCTAAAAAGACTGCTTTGGCATTAAATAACCTGAAGAGGTTGACATACGATTAAACAAAGAAACTGTAACGTTGGGTTTTGTAGCAATGTGGTTTACCGTTGATTAATGTTTAATATATAATGTTAGATGTCCATCCTAAATAAAAGCTATTTTGCTCCCCATGTGCAACTAAATTTATTATTTAAAAGCTTTTATTATGGTCCACTTAGCACACATAGCAAATTTGGAAGGTCTACATCAAACTTTATAGCCATTCATAGATAACGGACAAACAATCTCAACCGAATTGTTAATAAAAATATAATAAGATATATTTTGTGAAATTAAAACCTGACTCCAGTGATACATGAAGTATATAGATAATTTATCGAAATCATAAAAATGTCAACTTCTATTAAGTATCTAGTCATCCTTCGTTGGAGATGAAATGTAGTAAAAAGACAATTTTAGTGCAGAAACTCTTATATATATATATATATATATATATATATATATATATATATATATATATATATATATGTATATATCAGCTTGGGTTGGCAGTAGGACAAGCAGTTTGATAGGTATGTTGACGCTGATGACAAGTATCTAGCGTCTTCATTACGTTTGGTACAACGTAAAAGCTTGATTGACATATCCCTTAGAAAAAAGCATGAATGCCTGTCTTACCAGAGGAATATACAAGGCAAGTCGAGTAACACCAAGGCATATAACAAGGAAGCAACACTAGTTGATTAGCTTTAGTTAGACAACCTGCCTAGGAGAAGGAAAATTCAAATTTTCAATCCCAATTTGTGAGAAAAAAGACAAAAAAAAATCAAAATTTGGTTGAATTCAGTGCTGATGTCACATACTTGATATTCGATCAATGTTTGGACGAGTGGAAACTCCGCGTGGCGTTGAGGCTAACGTGCTGGACGGTGACATCGTAGGAAGTGAGTTCGACCTCCAGTCGCACTCTTATGTTTACTTTCGGACTAATACCTTAGAGAATAATACGAATTCCTTATTTTCCCATTTGAGGGTTAAATAACACCACGGTGTTTCTAAAAGTATGGCTTTAGTGTTGCATAACTCACGAAGGTTGATATGCCATTAAATAAAGAAATGAAAGTGAACTTTAGATAATAAAAAAATATTAGTTCTTGCCAGATGACTGAAGATAATGAGCCATAATCCTGTTCTGTAAGAAATGAGCTCAGATATCTCAAAAAGAAGGTCCCTTGATTCTGTTGTTAGGGAAGAATGACAGAAACGTTCGGCACAAAAACCAGTCTCGTTTATCCCATCGACTCTTCTTTAGATGATGAGCTTAAAGTAACATTTATCGTAATTATAAAATGCAACCGGAGGTTCGAGTTCAAAACGTGGATGAGCTTGTTTGCATTTCTCTTCAGGGTAAATGTTGGAAGGTTTGATATTAAAAAAGATTAACTTAAAAAATTGTTTCAATCAAGTCTC
This sequence comes from Sepioteuthis lessoniana, assembly GCA_963585895.1. Taxonomy (NCBI): domain Eukaryota; kingdom Metazoa; phylum Mollusca; class Cephalopoda; order Myopsida; family Loliginidae; genus Sepioteuthis; species Sepioteuthis lessoniana. The sequence continues at coordinate 44,035,852 of OY757920.1, read as the reverse complement.
GTGTCAATTAACATTGATTTAATCTCGTTTCAGTATGAAATCCAAGATTGGAACAATGGAAATTCTCTTGCAGGCAAACTTAAAGTTAAATGGCTGACATGGTTTAGGCATTTTATAGTAATTTGAAGATTTATTTTTCACTGAATGCAACGTTAATTGCTATATATTTCTGACAGTATGTTGTTTATGGCTTATACCAAGAGGATAGTATAGCATTTATTACCTTGGAGAGTGGCATGAATCATACTGTTATCTTCGAAGCACCGGGTAACTATTAGGGTAGATTGGGATCGTTAGCCTCCGCAAGACAGCTTGTCTACAAGAACAACTTTGTATTAAAACCAATTGTCGTCCGCTGAAAAAATGATCCTATGTCACATGCGGTTCGTGTCGGAGGACTTGAGGAAAATGCCTAATTGCTTCTTGTTTCGTGTCGCAGATCATTTCGTTAGCGTAGTTAGTTCGAGCCATACTTAATGTGACATCTGAATTGAATTCAAGATTTATTTTTCCCCGAATGCAACGTTGATTGCTATATATTTCAGACAGTATGTTGTTTATGGCTTATACCAAGAATATAGTGTAGCATTAATGACCTTTGGAAATGGCATGAATCCATCTGCTCTCTTCCAAACACCGGGTAGATTGGGATTGTTAGCCTCCGTGAAACAACTAGTCCACAAGAAAAATAACTTTGTATTAAAACCGGGTTGCATTTCTGAGGACTTGAAAAGATGACTAAGGTTGTATTTGATGAATGACCGGAATCGCCCGGTGTTATTATGTGTGCCTCAATTGTCTCCACTCTCTCCATTTCCCTCATGGTTCCATGATAAATGTTTATTCTTGATTAGGTCCGTTTAACAGATAGGTCACCAAAGATCGCAATCAAGGCTTGGCGGTGATTACGCGTGGTATTTTCTTTTTTCCCCAAATTCTCTGCCAATCTGAACACTTGCACCTGTGTTCAGATTGACGAGAGACATAGATGCTGACTGAATATTTGCCCAGGGAAATAAAAAGTAATTGCCCGACTTGATTTCGAACTCGCTTACTTCAAAGCCGGAACCCAGTACATTAACCAGTAACACTTGAGAGTAGAAACATGTGGAAAGAAAAAACATATAATGACTGAAACTCATGAAATTTTTAAATGAAAACGTAAGAACAGCCGAACAACGTGGATTTTAAAGTAATGTTAATAAGATGTCTATCTTGTCGATGAAAGGAAACTGAATATATATATATATATATATATATATATATATAAAGAGAAAGAGATTGAGAGAGAGAGAGAGATGGTGGAAGAAATGTATAAATATATAAGGAGTATATAGAAGAGAGAAATGGTAGTGCAGACGGAGGAAATTTTAAAAAAAGAGTGAGAGCAGTGAGAAAGTAGATTTGGTTTGGTTTGGTTTTTAAGGCATATCAACTATTGGAGGTTATCTAATACCGAATTCATTTTTATATGCATAAACAGTTCTATTTCAAACAATTCCGTTTAGCATATGTATACAATATTTTTAACACACAGTTAAATGTCAAAACAGTTCTTTTTCAAACAATTCAGTTTAGTATAAGTACAGTTTAAATGTCAAACACTTCTGTTTGACCCAAAGATAGGACCCTTGAGTGGCGATGAAGGGATACTTTGTATTTCTCAAAGTTCCAACATTAGTGGAGCCTCACCATCAATTTGTTTAGTGTCATATCCGGGACTCTCGTTGAGGGAATCTCACCCCTCTGCAGAGATGCAGTCGGTTTATTCCACAGCTCCAGTCAACTAGGTCAAAGAAAAGTACAACAAAACTGCTGAGGGAGAAAGAGTAGCATATGGATGTAGACCTGAAGAGGAAAAAAATGTTAAGACACTAAGAATAATCAGAAAGAGGTAGAGAGAGAGAGAGAGAGAGAGAGAGAGAGAGAGAGAGAGAGAGAGAGAGAGAGAGAGAGAGATGTGTACTTGAAATAAATTGCAGAAAAAGAGTGACGATAGTAAGATAGTAAAAGGAAAACATCAAAGAGAAAAAGGGAGGAAATAATACGAGAGAGAGAGAGAGAGAGAGAGAGAGAGAGAGAGAGAGATAGAGAGAGTAGGGGGTAGAGATGTGTACTTGAAATAAATTGCAGAAAAAGAGCGAAGATAGTAAGATAGTAAAAGCAAAATTACTGGGATAAAAAGGGAGGAAATATTACGAGAGAGAGAGAGAGAGAGAGAGAGAGAGAGAGAGAGAGAGAGAGAGAGAGAGAGAGAGAGAAGGATGTTTATTAGAAATGCATGACTGAAAAAGACAAGAATTTTAATTAGATTGTAAGAGCAAGACAACGGTGAGAAAAAAAGAAAGGAATATAATGAGAATTAAAGAGAGAGAGAGAGAAAGAGAGAGAGAGGGAGAGAGAGATGAGATGAGATGAGCGAGGAAAATAAATGACATAGAGAGAGATGAGAAGAGCGAGAGGGAAAGAATAAGGAGAAAGAAAGTTCCATATAATTCAAAAATAATAAATACGAAATTTGTATGAAAGAAAGTAAGATGAAAAATAAATGTATAAATAAATAAATAAATAAAGAAAGAAAGAAAGAAAGAAAGAAAAAGAAGAGAAATCACGACAACTGTCAGATCCGCAAGAGAAAAAAAAACATAAAGTTTGCGTTCATGCCTCAAGTATCCAGGAGAGAAAGCAGCTCAATAATATCCAAATGTGGATCTGGTCAGATATTATTATCAATCTCAACCCTAACCAACTGAGCGAAGAGTTACAAATCCGACTTTAATAAACTCCGGACACTGGCACCTTGATATCTTCTGCTTGGCCATTGACTCTGACCTTTGATCGGAAACTAATAGGATTTCGTCACCAGCGGATGACACCTTTTCGACTAAAATGACCTTTGTCAGTTGTAGGTTTAAATTCCAAAGATGCTGAACACTTTAAGCGAACTTGAGCGCCAACATCTCATCCAAACGACACTCTATCACTGATGACAACATTGTCATAAAATTCGGTCTATTTTTCTAATTAGTTCTCTGTCGCTTGAACCAACTCGGCTTAAAATTGTTTCAGCGTTTACTTTCAGCCTGTCACTTCCTATATTGTTTATTGAAGTTGACTGCAGTTTAAAGAGTTTGGTGCAAGGCCGAAAGCTATTTACAGTATGTGGTATTCATAAGGGAACACTCAGCAAAGTAGTGTCCTATGTATAATGTGTTCTAGCTATGAAATTAAACTACATCATTTATTGCAGTGTTCTCAAACTCAAAGACTCAGAAGAACCATTGCATTCAGGAGAAACGGTATAGAGGGCCAAATATGTGATAAGAGACGTTAGCATGATTTCCACAAGTCATAATGCCATTCTGCAATACACCTGATAGGCAGCTATTTTTTCATCAAAATATTTTCGTGATTTAATGGCATTTTAACCTTCATAGGTTATTTAATGTCAAAGCCATTCTTGTAAAATAACAGAATTGATTCTATTCAACTCGGAGATGGCGTAAAAGTATAATGGGGTTCATGCCTTGTACAAGGGTATTCATCTGAAAGTGAACATAATCGTTCCGATGGAGTTCTAAAAATGGATAATAAATGTAAAAAAAAAAAAGAATAATAGAAATAAATGTAAAAAAAAAAACAAAAACAAAAGGAAATAGACAATAAATGTAAAAAAGAAAAAAAAAGGAAAAATGGACACTAAATGTAAGAAAAATAGATATAAATTAAAAAAAAAGACAATAAATGTAAAAAAGAAAAAAAAAAGAAAAATGGACAGCAAATATAAGAAAAATAGATATAAATTTAAAAAAAAAGACAATAAATGTAAAAAAAATTAGGTCATGAATGAAAAAGAAAAAAAGAAAAAAGAAATAATAAAATAAGCAACAAATATAAAAAATGAATAATAAATACAAAAAAAGAAAGAAAATAAGACAATAAGTGTAAAAAAAACCCAAAAAACAATAAATGTAAAAAAAAAAAAAAAACACCGTAAATAGACGATAAAGGTCCTGATGAAATGTTCGTTTATTATCATTTTAATCGTTTTTGTTTTTTTTCATTCGGACAAATTCAGTAAGTAAAATTATATGATAATAGAAGCAAAATACCGATCCAAAGATTTATGTGGCTTCATTCTTTAATAGAATATCAACCTTCGTAGGTTATTTTATGCCAAAACCATGCATGTAGAAGAACAGTTGTGATACTATTTAACCTACAGCTGGGGGATAAGGGGGTTCAATACCTTTCTTAAAGGTCCCCTAAAAAGAAAAAAATCATGTGTAAAAAGTGAAAATACATATTTTTAATTCATTTTCTCTATAGTTTATTAATTTTTTTATTAGAATATGTTTTATTGATTTATTTGAATAAACCAACACCGTAAATGATTTAGTCTTTTTATTTGCCATTATATTCTTTCTTTCTTTTTTATTTCTTTGTTTAATGGGATATCAACCTTAGTAGTTTATTTAATGCCAAAGCCATTCTTGTAGATGAACAGTAGAACATCTATTTAACCTATAGCCGGGAGGGAATAAGGGGATTCACCCCTTTTCCAACGGTATTAGACCGAAATTCAACGTAACAGCGTGACTGGAGTTCGAACTTGCTTTCTACGATGTTGCAGTTTAGTACATTATCCATAACTCCATGGAAACTCCCTAACATTTATCTCACTCAGAAGATGTCTTATTCGTAAACTGTTTCCGGTTTTTTAGAGGAATCTTTTAGACTTATATTTAACAACTTAACTAATTGAAAAAGCAGAAAAAAATAAGTATTCCTTTTTTTATATCTTGATTATTTCTATTCTAGTTGTTGCTTTTTTGTTGTTGTTGTTTTTGTTGTCGTGAAATATTGGAAAATAAATTATATGGTTTGACAATTGTATATAAAGCAAAAAATGCATTTAAAATGATTTAAAATCAATTTATGGCGTTAAACATATTTGAAACAGAAGAGTTTTATTTGAAGTGTAGAACAACTTGGACACTAGCTCTTCACATAACTCCCGACTTTTATTTCTGGATTTTCGTCATTTATCTTGTTAATTAAATTAGAGAGTAGATAACAAAATTATTGTTATTTCTTTATTTTATCGACTTTTTTTGCGTGTATTCATGTGTAAATATTTAAGAAAATATTGATATTAAAGCAATGAATAAATAAATGAATAAATAAAAGATGTCATTTAAAAAATTAATTGGGTTAAACTTATTCAAAAGTAAGGGGGCATAATCGAAGAAGACACAGCTTCTAAGCCAGCTCTTCACATGACTTCCGGATTTCATTGGGAAGTTTTCCTAATTTAACTATTTAACTGAATTAGACAGGAAAAAAATACATTCATTTCTATTTGGATATTAACATTTGAAAATTTATCGACGGGATTTTTGCTCATATTTTATTAAATAAAACCAAACAATTAGAAATAATTAATACCAAACAAATATTAAAATCAAATTTAAAAGATCGATATGCAAATTAGCATTGCTGTTAACACACACACACACACATGCACACACACACATATATATTTATATATATACAGATGCATGTCTTTAGTATAATGATAATCCCAACCGTATTAATAACACACCACAGTGTTATTGATAACTGAGATTTAAATAAACAGCAACCCATGGATAATAGGACTTAAATAAATAAGGGAAATTTGAAGTCAGTGGTAACGTAGTTTTGGTTATAGATCGATATACAGACGCACAATCTCCATTATAATAAGATATTGCTGCAATTGGAAATATAATCTATTCTTCCGCAGTTTTGTAATTGCTTATTTCTGACAGAAACTGTTCTTCAAACAGTCCTTACTTCCTTCTGCATAAAATCTTAGTTTTACTTTAGAATCATGAGAAAAACGAGAAGATTCTAATTCCGATTAAAAAAAAAGAAAGTGATTTGCAATAGAAAACTATTTTTACTACTTTATATCAATATAAATAAAAATTAAATCCGATGTGTCTATTTGTGGAACTGTTAGAACTTAGCCATGCCACATTCTCAAATTGCAAATATATATATATATATATATATATATATATATATATATATATATAAGCAAATAAATAAATATATATATATATATATATATATATATATATATAAATCTTATATATATATATATATATATATATATATATATATATATATATATATATAATATCTTTGATATGAATATCTTCAAGACCGTACATTATCATTAGTACTATTATTATAATGGTGGATATTTACTTTTCACATAGTGATAATAACATCGGGAAATATATGCATCCAGCTATGGGTAAATCGTCAGGCAGATTGGGATATTTAGCCTTGGCTTGGCAACCTGCCTTAGAGAAGGGAAAACCTGAAATCAAACCTGTTAAACTCCACTTAAAAATTGATTTGGTGTCATATCCTGCTGGTGTGGAGGATCGGTAAATACACACACTATTATTATTTGTTTGTTATGCCTTCTTGGGCATCTCCCCTTTTTACTATCTTCTCACGTCAACCTTAAAAATGACTTTTTTCACATACAATTTGTTCTAAAACTATATGACTATTAGCAAAAAAAAAAAAAGAATACAATTTGTAAGTAGATTTGCTGAAATCAGTCTTGACAGTCAGTATCCAGTTTACATGGAATTTTATAATTTTTTTTCTGGTAGAATTCGATCATGAACTAACGAATTATGCCAGAAACGGTAAAAAAATCAACATTCTAAATTCTGTCGAAAAATGTACTATGAATTTTACGGAGTAATGGATTTTTAAAGACTCGTTTATCTATCAGTTCTTTGAATTTGCCACTTTCTTTGGTAGCATTGTATCTACACATCAAATTCTATCTTAAATAACATTTAAGTCAATATCTTATATTGTGCCGAATAAATTTTTTGTCGTATTAAAGTTACTACTTTCTAATAACCAACATGTAACGTTGGTATTTCGAAATATCTTTTTATATCATTAAGTAGTATAAACAAAATCTCTATTTCACTTCGTAATCTTTGGTACGATGTAAAATTCATAAATGATTTCTATCTACTGTTTTCGCGACTAGAAGAATCCTTCGCACTTGTCAATATAAGTAAATATAAACATTCGGTCGGTTCATATCATTTATTCATTTGAACTTTTAATTGAGTCAAATGTTCGAGTCCCATTTGTGCATGTCTTTGTATACGATCAAATGTTCGAAGAACTTTAAGATAGAAAGTTAACAATGAAGCACAAAACAAATGAAGCACAAATATCTAATAAGGAATTAAAAAAAAATGAGATTGCATATCCAGGTATTTAGAGTCACGACTTTAAAACAGACTTTGACTTGAAAGCTATGAGAACTCTGAAGGTTGTTATATATATATATATATATATATATACAAACGATAGGGTGCAGCAACATACTAAATAAAAAAGCAATCCACCAGAATCCCACAAAACCCCACTAAATTTTGCCAAGAATCTAATATCAAGAAGAAATTATGTTGCAAATATTCGAGGTAAACAAACTTATTCTTTACAACTAAAAACAAGCTCTGTCATTCACCATGGATCACGTTGCAGAAGCAAATATGTAATTAATATATTTCCTTGAACATGTTTAAAAAAATGTATTGGAAATTCTGAATAGCCATTTTCCTCTAGACTAAATACAAAGACAGAATCAAATTTATGAACTGCAACAAAACTTACTTGTGGAGCAACATATCCATTCAAATGGATTTTAACTTAGGGGCAAAATGTAATATTAGAAAGAATCGAAAAAAAGAAAAACAAATTGAACAACATCATGGAGATAATAGAACCACACAAAGATAAACCGATAAAACCTCCGAACACTGATTCCAAATGGTTTGAACATCAAATTACTCCATCTTCAACTCACCCCATTTAAATAGGATGGACAGATTTGGATTGGAACATAAACTCCTAAAGAAAACAATACCTAATAAAATAATCATGGTTAATTTGAAACTCATTCAGTCAATGGTTAACATATATCTCCCAAATTTATATCTCAGTGTCAGTTTTAGACTATAGCAGAAGCCATATAAAGGACAAGGCACTTGGATACTAAAAATTAATTTTCATTCGACAAATGAATATGTTCATTACATTTTTCGTAGTTACTTTTACAGAATATAAACTCTTTTAAAAACTTTTAAAAAACGTTCTAAAAACAACTTCACAAAATCTTTACTCATCACAATAAACTATGATCGGAACTAGTAGTCAATCAAGAAAAAAATGAGCAAAAAGAAATATTCCTATTCGTCTTATCCCTTTTGTTCATCCTTTATATATATATATATATATATATATATATATATATATATATATATATATATATATATATATATACGTAGGCATTTAATAAGTTTACATACTTTTTTGTACAGGCATTTAAAATTATCGTAGACTCTTGAAAATTCAGTATGTTATTGCTATACATTTTATGAGATGACTGACTAATTTTTATGATTTCAGGTTCAAAGTAACAGCTGCAGCAGCAATTGGAATACATCCTACTAAAGCCTCATTGTCACAGCTGGTGAATTTCAAAAATGCAATCTGGACGTGAGGAACAACGATATGCAATAAAATTCTGTTTTAAACTTGGAAAAAATGCCACAGAAACATATGGAATGCTTCAGACTGCTTTTGGACCATCTTGCATGAATCGAGCATCAGTTTTTTAGTGGCATAAGAGATTCAATGAAGGCAGGGAGTCTGTGAGGGATGATTAGAGGTGTGGGAGGAATAAAGAAGTCAATACACCAGAGTTGATTGGTCAAAGGGTTTAGGTTAGGGTTAGGGTTACTATGTTGAGTTTTTAAGGGAGTTCAGGAAGATATTCCGTCAGAAGAGACCAGCACTCTTCAAATCGGCTCAGTTGCATTTCCACCAGGACAACGAATCAGTCCCCAACTCCATCCTTGTCACAGACTATTTGACCAAGATGGGTATCAAGACAGTTCCTCAGCCTCCCTATAGTCCAGACCTTGCTCCCTGTGACTTTTGCTTATTCCCTTAGTTCAGAGTCTATCGTAATGAGAGAATTGAGGAAATGAAAGAGCCTGTGACGAAGGTTATTGACACGCTCACACAAGCGGACTTCCATGGAACCTTCAAGAAGTTGTTGGGACGGTAAAAGTGTATTGCAGCCGGAGGAGATTACTTCGAAGGGGACTAGAGTTTCATGTGTGTACTATCGATAAAAGTGCTCATACGAAAAAAGTCTGGAAACTTATTTAGTGATCCTCGTATATAAGATTTACTATATTCAGGGATTAGGAATGCTCAATATCGGTTTTAGACCAGATATATCTAAGTTAGCGTAACACAGATAGAGCAGGTATATTTAAGTTAGCGTAACACAGATAGAGCAGGTATATTTAAGTTAGTGTAACACAGATAGAGCAGGTATATTTAAGTTAGCGTAACACAGATAGAGCAGGTATATTTAAGTTAGCGTAACACAGATAGAGCAGGTATATTTAAGTTAGCGTAACACAGATAGAGCAGCTATATTTAAGTTAGTGTAACACAGATAGAGCAGGTATATTTAAGTTAGCGTAACACAGATAGAGCAGGTATATTTAAGTTAGCGTAACACAGATAGAGCAGGTATATTTAAGTTAGCGTAACACAGATAGAGCTGGTATATTTAAGTTAGCGTAACACAGATAGAGCAGGTATATTTAAGTTAGTGTAACACAGATAGAGCAGGTATATTTAAGTTAGCGTAACACAGATAGAGCAGGTATATTTAAGTTAGATTAACATATTTAGCAAGTGTATCTAAGTTAGCATAACACAGAGCAGATATATTTTAATCTGAGTAACACAGAACAGATATATTTTAATCTGAGTAACACAGAACAGATATATTTTAATCTGAGTAACACAGAACAGATATATTTTAATCTGAGTAACACCGAACAGATATATTTAGGTTAGAGTAACACAGAGCAGATATATTTTAATCTGAGTAATACAGAACAGATGTATTTTAATCTGAGTAACACAGAACAGATATATTTTAATCTGAGTAACACAGAACAGATATATTTTAATCTGAGTAACACAGAACAGATATATTTAGGTTAGAGTAATACGGATAAAGCTAGTATATCTAAGTTAGCATAAACACAGACTGAACCATACTTGATGACTGAGAATCTCGCCAATGTGATCTTGGTTTGATAATGTGTTTATGTTATCCTAACTGATCATTCAATTGAAATGTAATTTTCAACAAGAAAAGAGTTTAGATATTCACAAAAGATGTTCTGAGACTTACATAAAACTACATCCAGTGGTGGCAACTCAGTTCTAGAGCTAAGGGAGCTGAGGAGCACCCTTTCATTGTTATTAATCACATTTCCACTCTGCCCTGGAGAGGTGGTACCTGTTAGGGTCCAAATCTATGGGTAAAATAAATTTGTTTTGAAAATTATCAGAATGTATATAATAATCACTCCGCACGGGCAAGATGTGATGCAAGTTCAATTTTTAAGCGGATTTAACAGGCTTGCATTTATAGTTTTCCTTTCCCTATACTGGTTGCCTTACCAAGGTTAAAGAAACCAGCCTGTCCTACTATTTACCCTCAGCTGAAGGGAAATTGGATTCCAACATTTCCCAAGGGTATTAGTGATATGTGAAATGCAATCAACCCCGTTCAGGATTTGAACTCGTGTCACTGTGTTCATTTCCTACGACGATACCCGTTACACCACAAATACGTCTTGATAATTATATAATAATAATTAATACCAAAAATACTGTGTACAAACAGATGACTATTATTAAATTAAGATAGCTACTTTGAACCCTACAACTGTGTGCAAATTATTTACATTAGGTAGGTAGATTTGATATCATGAATGAGGGCAAACAAATGCTTATAGACAAATAACTGTAATGGGTTCTTTGGAATATATCTATGATAATAATTCTACATTTAAACCTGAATCAAATTTCTGCTTTAGGGTTGATATGCCGTTAACCAAATCAAAAAGAAAAAAAAAACTTTTGAAACGTCCGATCTTAATACAGACTGAACTTTCGGAATATCCATAGAAAAATCGTCTTGAAAATGTATTCCTCTTAAAATAAGCTCTCCTCGAAGATTATAACCTCTGAGCAAAATTGGCAAGAAACACACACACACACACACACACTCGTACATGTAGGTATGCATATACATGAGAGTTTGAACATATCTGAATGGGTAGGAGCAGAATTTCTGATCATCACTAATCAAATGCGTTGGGTAGGACACGTTCTCATGAAGAAGCAAAGGGTTTCCAAACGTATTACGGTAAACTGCTATACGTAAAGCGTCCTCAAAACAACCTAAAGAAGTTGTACAAAGACAACACAAAGAATAATCCCAAATAACTGAAAATTGATATTGTAGGTTGGGAAGTGTTAGCATTGAAATGATCTCAGTGGAGAAAACAATTTAAAACAGGATGTGCAGCCTTTAAAGAGAGCCGTACAAGACTTTAAAAGTTGAAGCGACAGTTGGTGAAAAGAACAGTTAGAATCTCAGGTTCAGGAATCTGCTTGGAGGTGGGATGTTTGTTGTCGTTTTATCCTCTCTAGGGCTGGATATGCTAATTACATAAAATCTCATGAGATATAATAACTGGACACACTTTCTTTGAGGTGAGGTGATAGCACATGCGTCATTTGCAATAAAGTCTGGAAGACTGTGTCTGGCTTGAAAAGGCACATCGTGATACAGACAAACTTTCTACATGAATAGAATCAAGTTATGTCTACAGTTATCTTTTCATTTGTTTATCATCTCTGCTTCAATGTTTTAAAGTTTTCGCTGGTTTGAAAAGTCATATGATATAACAAAGTCGTAATCATTATCCCTGTCTACATGTATACATATATATATATATATATATATATATATGTGTGTGTGTGTGTGTGTGTGTGTGTTTGTGGTGTGACCGCGTTTGTCTGTATGTGTGCGAGTATGTGTGTATGTGTCTAACTCGCAGTAACTCAGCTTTTGCTTTGGTTTTCATCGTAGGATTTAAACTTGAGTCATGAATCAGTGAATCATAACGATTCACTGATTCGTGACCCGAGTTCATATCCTGGACGGGGTTTTTGTATTTCAGTTCTCGCTAATGTTCTTGGAAGAGGCATAAATTCCTCCCTCAGAGTAAATAGAAGGCAGTCTATTTTTTAAAACATTGATTACGCTGGGAAAAAAAAAACAGCTCTGAAATTAAATCGGCTTTACACTACCTAAACATTGACCTTGTGTTACATCTTACCTACTGCTGACCTTGTGTTACATCTTACCTACTGCTGAGTTGCTAGGCAAATACATACCGTAAACACGAGATATACACGACAGCAATAGAATAATGGCCGAGGGATTTCGTTTTATATATCTTGCCCTTCGGTTTAGTTAGGCTGAGAACCTTTCGGTTAGCGCATGGGTTAGTTAGGTGCAACATGAGCGCAGGTGTTCACGTGCGTGCGGGGAGGATGTGTCATTCAGAAATGTCAAAATAAAAAAAAAATCTCAGATAGGTAATGTGACCAGGGGATGTGAATGACGTCATGCACCGGAAACGTGCACGGAGGATTTGGGGGGATTTGAGAAAAGTCAGTTTGTTGAGTTTTAGCGTTCGAAGAAGACTGTTGACTTTCGGGGCTCGCCGAGATCAGACCAGTAGTTTGCGGCGGGGTGCCGCGCGTGGTGATGATGGTGGTGGTGGGGGGCAAATGGAAAAGTCAGCATAGAAAGATTGTGTATCACTCTCCTTATGTAGAATTGCCTTTAACTCAAAGGTAATAAAAAGTTTTGTACCTGAACTAAGAAGTCATAAATGCTTTTTGTGTTTCGGGATTCCTATGTTATCTATATGTGCGTTATGAACATTCTTTGTCTATTTCCCGTATCATGGGTATGTTACAGAAGGATGTGACCCTTTAATCTTAAGTATTAAGTATTGTATGCACATGCATTATTGTTTAAAAAAATTGAAAATTGTAGAAAATTGAACCTTGACTATATTATTTTACAATTTTCATATCAAAATCTTCTTACTAAATTCTATATTTCTTACTGCAGTTACTTCCAAATAAAATCTGCATAAAAATCATCCATTTTCTGTTAGTTCTATCAAATGTTATTTTCAAAAATGAATCAAAATTCTCACATTAAGAATTACTTGATGTTACTTCAAGTATTGCAACATTTTTTTCATTTACTCTGCATTTTCTAAATATTGTTCGTAATGGCACAGAGGTAAGAGTGTTCAGCAATGCTCCGGGAGACTTGGGTTCAATCTCAGGTCGAGTCATACCAACTACTAAAAAAAAATAACTTGATGCCTTCTTGCTTAACTCTCAGCAAAAGAAGTAGCGCCCTCGCCTACACCTCGTTGTAGTAGCTATGAAAAAAGAAACCTTCAGGTCACCCACAATAACGATATGCCAACTTATATATATATATATATATATACATTGTATATTACAATATATACATTTGTGTGTGTGTGTGTGTGTGTGTGTGTGTGCGATATCTTTATTCAATGAATGTTTTTTAACAACTCCCTAAAAACTAATTTCCATGCAGTAATAGGGGAAGACTTGTCATATTTACTACTGACTTTTTATAAATATTTAATCAGAGGAAGTGTCCCTGATATTCTGGTTAACGTACTCGACAGCAATATTAGAGTGAGCGTGTTCGAAAACTAGTCACGCTATTATGTTCAACTTCATATTAATACTTTTGGTAAAGGCATGAACTCCCTTATGTCCCTGAGTTATGGATTGAAATTACCATTATAGTTCTTTTACAATAATACCTTTGGCATTGAATAGCCCATGGAAGTTAACATGCCATTAAACGAAGAAACAAGCAGACAAATATTAGAAAATAGAAATATCTTACTGTTGAAAAGGAATTCCTTCGAAAACATACCCATTGGAAAGGCGTGAACTCCTTATCTCCTTAGCCGTGGTTTAGATAATGCCACTACTGTCCTTCTACAGTGATGGTTTTGGCATCAAAAAGCCAACAGGGGTTGATATGCCGTTAAACAAGGAAACAGAATAAATCAAAACCTGAGGAAAGAGTTTTCTTTACAAAAAAACCCAACTGAATAAAGCAAATAATCAACGTGTTTATCAGACGAGTGATTAGAAAGAACCCACGTAACATTCCCAAATAGCGTCTGACGATACAATGTATGATATACTGTTATTTCTTGAAGTCTTTACGCCATTCTGGACAAATGACACAAATTAGATGGCACGTACTTAAAATTTGACATCAGTGTCACCGAACGTTTCAATCTAATGACAATATTAAGAACCGCCAAGAAAATGAGATGTCATATTAGAATCAAATCATTTTCTAAGAACAACAACTAATAGCGTGTCAGTAAAGCACTTTGCTCATCATGAGTCATCATTATTTTTAGTGTTCAAACTTATCATTTACTTGTCGATTATTCGTGCTAACCTGACAATATTTGCAACTTATATTTTAGCTTATATTCATGTCCGTCTGATGCAAATGTCTTCCTTTAGCTTTATTAAGCAAATCCAAAAGAAAAAAAGTCTAGAAATACATGTGGCATAATAATATCACCATTGTAAAAATGGACGCGAGGAACCGAGTTCGAAACTTTGGCGAGTCTTTCTGCTTTAACTTTGTGCAAATGTTTTTGAAAAAGGCATTAATCCATCTGTTCTCCTCATCCTTGATATAAGTATACATTAGCACTGTCTGGGTTCTTTAGATTTGATTAGACAACCATTCCAAGAGAAAGAAGCGCTCTGAATTCAAACCAGCTGTACTCCGCTTAATTAGTGACTTTGTATCACATTCTTCATGAAAGGTTGGGTCTATATAAGCTTGAAAACATAGTGCCCTATAGAAAGGTATAGATACTTTTCTTCTTTTAGATATTGGTAAATAAAGAGACACACAATGCTCTTTAGCTTCTAAGAGAGGAAAGCCAAAAGGACGTGAGGATAGAAACTCCACCCCATACAAAGCTACTTTACTTGGGCAACAGGCCACATTATAGAGATGGTTCTATAATCAATTGACCTACAGGATCAGGAAAAAATAAAACTCTATTTCATTGATATTTTTTACACATGATCCTATCGAAAAAGAATGTTTGCAAACATATCTATATGATCCATTGACGGGATGCTAACCGGTACCACCTCGGGTTGGAGTGGACCTGACAGCAATAGCAATGAAGGTGTATCCTCTCAACTCTGACTCTGGATCCTCACCATTAGATATAGTTTAATGTTAGACCCAATGCACAATAGTATGGGGCTGGTATTACTTACTTCTTTGCAATGGATACGGTCAGCGAATTCTACTACTGACTTTTTATAAATATTTAATTAGGGGAAGTGTCTCTGGTATTCTGGCTAACGTACTCGACTGCAATATAAGCGTGTTCGAAAACTAGTCACGCTAGTATGTTCAACTTCAGATTAATACTTTTGGTAAAGGTATGAACCCCTTTATATCCCTGAGTTATGGATTGAAATTACCACTATAGGACGTGAGGATAGAAATTGCACCTGGAATCTTCATATAATGCATGTTTAACCGAAGACAATACTATATGTTAATACTTTATGTAAGTATCATCATCATCATCATCAAATCATGCTGATAGCAAAAAGGTCCTTATCTCTCTCTCTCTCTCTCTCTCTCTCTCTCTCACTCCATCTATCCTTATCAACTATTGCTTCGAGGCAGGTCCTCTCAATTGCAACTAGAGTCCGCACAGAGATGATGTATGCAAGTATTTCCTGGTAGGCCAACACTGGTTTGTCCGTGTGGGGAAGTCCATCAGAGAACGTCGCTTATAAGTTCGTCCTTACCTCTACAACAGTGCCCCGTATGTTTTATCCGTTTTACTTGTATGGTTGGTGAGATGGGAGGTAATTGGCCATACATGTTCGGTTTTTAGAATGTTGTTTCCAGGATTTGATCACGTATCCCAAGTGGTGCATCCGCACAGTTGTACTGATCTGGCCATTGCTCAAAAGCTTTTTTTTTTAAATCTTGCGTTTGTACTCATAATTCCCAAGAACAGGAAAAATCTTGGAATTTTTCGCACTTTTTTCAATTTAGCATGTGGTTTTTATGCACCATAACCACATCACTTACAAAACGACATGCAAACGAAATACCTCACGTGAGCAAATATATCTATTAATGGCAAATACATCAAAAATCGCTGCTCGAAAACCGAAACAAAAACTTGTTTTAATTTTCCTTGTTCTTTCAAATAAGTAATTTTGGAATTATATGATTATTCAAAAAATATTTCAGAATTAATTTTGATATAGTATACAAGAATTGCTTTCAAGTGCTTGTCGGGTAAGAATTGGACAATAAGCGATTAGAAATATAAATTTATTAATATGAGAAGAAATCCCGCCAGGCAAATGGCAATATAACCAAGAAGAAAGTACACACACTTACACAAACACTTGCACACACACACACACACACACACACACACACACACACACACACACACACACACACACACACACATATGCATGAACGCAGATTATGTTGATATATTTACTTTTATATGTATGTACGCATTCTAGAAACGTATTTATCAATACTTGTTTTATATGTGGCAACTATATTTACTCATTTATGATTAAACACCATATATATATCATCATCATCATCATGTCGTGCCGCCAGGACGGATATCCCTGACTCTCTCTCGCCACTTCTCCCTATCATTCATCGCCTCTGGCAGGTCTTCAGGGTTACATCCTGTGTCCTCATAGAGCTGCTGTATGTAAGTTCGAGCAGGTCGTCCTGCTTTTGCTTTGCCATATGTAGGGGTCCATAGGAGTACATCACTTATGAGCTCGTCCTTGCTTCTCCAGCAGTGTCCTGCGTGTGTGGTTTGTCTAACTTGTATAGTTTTAGTGATAGGAGGCAAGTGTCCGTATAGTTGGTGTCTCGTGGGGTGTTGTCGCCAGGACTTGTTCAATATATATATATATATATATATATATATATATATATATATATATATATATATATATATTTGGTCATTTTTTGCTGCTGTTAGGTTCCTGACCATAAGCTTTTGGCTGTTCAACTCTAGCTGGGTCACCCTAGTGAAAGTGTGTGATGTTGAAAGACCCGAAACGCCTAATGATCTTGGGAAGAACATCACTGACGATATGCTCAGAGGCACCTGAGGGTGTATTCCTTGAAACATATATATATATATATATATATATATATATATATACAGTCATCCGCAGACAGACTGTTTCGTTGTATCACAACTCTTCAGTGTGGCTAGACATGTAGGATGCTTGAAGCTGGGATCCAAACCCGCCCAACTTTACGTTAGACTTAGTATCATGCCGCTCAGCCAACAAGCGAACCACGTCAACTCAGGAGGCATTAAGTTGTAGTTTTCGCTTATTTGCATTTTATACCCTACCGGATACCAGAGTGCTCAATTCGTTCGAAGAGATTTGGATTATGCGAGTGGCAGCCGTAAATTCCTTCGCCAGAGTGCTTGACCCCCATGGGGGAGCGCATATATATATATATATATGTGTATATATATATATATATATACTGAAGAGTGTATATTTTGGAAGTAAGTTATTATTCAAACAAATTTTGTTGAAGATGATGGAACACTGTTCATTGTTTTTAATTTCAAATTGATTTATTATTTCCAATTTATCAAAACAAAACGCTAGAAATTATTAAAACTGTTAAAACGCAAACTCTCAACTTACAACTACACTACCCCCAATGACCACCAAGAGAATAGTCGAAAGCGCTTGGGTAGAAAATATGGGATAATTCCTTTACCATTAGATCCCGACACAAGAAAAATAATCAGGAGACTTGAAAAAGTGAAATTTAAAATAATAAATAGATTTTTTTTTAAGATGATGGAAGTCTATTCATTTATTATTTGTAATTTCATCTTATATATACATATAAGTATGTCATAAATGTAATATATGTACTTATGGTAAGTGTTGGCGAATTCCCTGCCTCTGTCTGTCTGTCTGTCTGTATCTATCTATCTATCTGTTTGTTTTTCTCTTTCTCTCTCTCTCTCTCTCTCTCTCTCTCTCTCTCTGTATATATATATATATATATATACCGCCGTAAGCTACCGAAACTGTGTTATCACCCTGGTTGGTGGCTGATGATGGCCGGGTATCGCACCTGCTTTCACACGTTGTATGATGGAAATATATGCATACACAATATATATTGATATATTTATTGTTGTATCTGTATAGGCACTCTAAAGAATATCTATTATATATTCATTTTATATTTTCAAAATATATTCAAGTGATTTATGCGTAAATGCATTATATATATACAGAATTATGTATATACAATATATATGATGATTGTACATCTCTCTTTCACAAACACACACACACACACACACACACACAGAGGGAATCTTTCTCTCTATCTCTCTCTCTCTCTATATATATATATATATATAAGTAAAAGTAAAGTTAGCGACCATAGTCGAGGGTGACCCGAAGGCTCCCTTTTCGATAGCTACTACACCAAGGTGTAGGGGAGGGCGCTACTCTATTCCCTGGATTGCTCCACTTTACCCTTGAACCGTACCTTATAATGCTGAGTGTTAAGCAAGGTGGTATCAAGTTCCATTTTTAAAGTCTTTGGTATGACTCGACCTGGGATTGAACCCAGGTCTCCCGGGCCATTGGCGAACACTCTAACCGCTGGGCCAATGTCCCAGTTATATATATATATATACATAAAGATTATAGTTGAGACAAAATGAGGAAATCTTGATTTTTGAAGCATGAAAATCCGTTTTATATATTTAACATAAGAACGTTGGCTTTTCATCAATATCCACTGAGAGGATTTCTTTAAAATGAGATCCTGCTGATGTCTCTGAACAATCCATGTCTCCTGCTTTTTGTATATTTTATTTTCGTTTGCTATGTACATATTTCTCCTCGCCAACCCTAACTTTTGATCGTCATAAGCAGTGTCAAGTGTCACTCTAAATGCGTGCCTTTTAAACTTGAGAGCACCCGACTTTTTTGTTACCCTACATCCTTTATCTTACAGACAACCACTACTAACATTAAAATTAAATATGAGGTGAAATACCCAAGAATTAGAAAAATATATTACTATTATATAACTAATATCATTTATCATTCATTTAAGATTTCTATCACGAGTTTATTTACAGATTATTAATTTCAATTAATGATGATATATTGAGTTATTGAAAGAAATTTTCTCCAGAAGGTGATATTAAAAACATCTCTATGGTTTTTGCATATTCTATTGGTAACATGATGTGTGTAATATGATCTACAGATTTATGAATTCGGTTTCCTTTGTATCCTTCTAATACGGTGAAAAATGGAATTGAGGTATTCTAATTTGAGGGTTAATATTTTGCGTGTTTTGTCTATTATTATAATAATGTGTGTCATATCTACGGTTTAACAAAGTCACACACACACACACACACACACACACACACTCATATATATATATATATATATAAAATTAAAACGAGAGTCGGAATTCTCCTGCTAAAGTTTCACCTCAACGGCTCATCAGGGAGTTTAGTACCGACCAACGACAAAGGAAAAAATACCATTTTTATTCACCAAAAATCTACTCAGCTTAAAATTTACATAACAAAAAAAATATACCTAACAAAAAAACAAAACAAAACAAAACAAAAATCACCCAAGAACACTACTTTTAATATCTAATTTATTAGAAAGAAAAAAAAAAACGACTCACGATTTAATTTAATTTTTGTAATTGGCTCTACTTCGTATTGAGCACTCTTGTAATTGTAGCATTGCGGAATTTTACGGTGGGTTTTATTTTTCTTTTGACCAACTGATTGCATATCTCTTGATTTTTTTCAACTGGTGTGACGAAATTGGCCTTTTCTGCTTTTTTGTCCTATGATATTTTTCTTTTTCCCCCGGGCGGTGATTCAAGATATTGTTATCTCTTGTTCCTGGCGTTTTTTCCCTGGTAACCGTGAATGCTGGTAGATAGTAGGTTAATATATATATATATATATATATATATATATATATATATTGTCTTTCACAGACTGACAGTTTCATTGTATCACAAGTCTTCAATGTAGCCAGACGCATGTATGTGTATGTGGGGTGTTGGTTTGGCTTTCTTGCGTCTTCACCGCTATTCGTTAATTAAAAGCCAAATCTGGTTTTTACGTATACATTAGATATATGATTTGTTAACACATTTTTAGATACACAGAGTTAAAGGATCAAACAGTACTATTTTTTAACAATTCAGTTTTGCATAAAGCAACAATTGGTTCCAAGTAGTACAAAGTATCATTAGCAATTCAATTAATCATCAGTCATATGTTTACACATAGTTAAAGTATCAAACAGTTCTATGTCAGACAATTCAAATTAGCATAAGTCATTTGTTTGCCCTCAGTTTAAATTTCGAGCAGTTCTGTTTGTGCCATAGAAAGGACCACATCAGGTGCTACCACTCCGGCCAGAGTGGACGTGTGAGCTATAGCAATGAAGGGGTACTCAGCACTTCCAAAACCTGTATATTTCTGGAGCCTCACTCTCAAACTGCTTAATCTCCCAGTGTATTCTACAGCCACAGCCAACTGGTCTGGTGTGCATCTGTGTGTTGTGTGTGCATACATATATGAACTATACGGCCACCTGCCTTCCATCACGAAAACTATCCAAGCTAGACGAACCAGACATACAGGACACTGCTGGAGAAGCAAGAACGAGCTCGTAAGTGATGTACACCTGTGGACCCCCGCATATGGCTAATCAAAAGCAGGACGACCAGCACATACAGCAGCTATGTGATGATACGGGATGTAACCCTGAAGACCTGTCAGACGCGATGAATGATTGGGATACGTGGAGAGTGAGGGTTAGGGATATCCGTGCTTGCCGCACGACATGGTGATGATGATGATATATATACATACAAAGCATATCAATATACTTGATGATATATATACGCCTGTCATAACTCAATCAATTTCTATCTATCTATCTATCTATCTATCTATGTTCATTATATTTATATATTTAAAAAAAAATTAATCTGATTTATATATCATCATCATTATCATCATCATCATGTTGTGCTGGTAGCACGGATATCCCTGACCCTCTCTCGCCACTTTTCCCTATCGTTCATCGCCTCAGGCAGGTCTCCTGGACAAGATCCCGTATCCTCACTTAGTTGCAGAATGTATGTTCGTTCTGGTCGTCCTGCTTTTACTCGGCCATGCGTGGGGGTCCATAAGAGAACATCACTCTTATGGACCCCCACACATGGCCGTGCAAAAGCAGGACGACCAGCACGAACATATGTGATATACATACATTTATCATCTTATATGAATAAATACGAATACAATGACCATATATATATATATATATATATATGCAAAAGTGAAAACACCTTGCAAAGTCCCAATCTATCTATCTATCTATCTATCTAATTCCCATATTTATTTCTCTATTTATCTAATTCTTTGTGATTTTCGGTGGCGTAATGGCTATTAATCATACTATTACGTTCTCTTCCGGACTAATACTTTTTGAAAGTTATATAGTAGCACAACTTTTCTTTTACAATGATCGCTTTTGCATTAAAGAACACACGAAAGATGATATGTCATTAAAGCAGAGAAAATAAACAAACTAAAGTAATTCTCTACTTCCTCATAATCCATCAATCTACCTCTGTTGATATATATATATATATATATATAGAGAGAGAGAGAGAGAGGGAGAGAGGAATAACTTTGTGAATATTTACGTACATATTAATCTGCCTTGTCATTCAGTTATCGATCCAACTTCTTCGATGATCCCATTGTCTTTTTTTTCTTCTTTTATCATCGAGGCGTTGTAATTTTGACTCACCATTCCGTACAACTGTCGGTTTGATCTCATCTTGGTTTTCTCATATTTCTCCTTTCTTAACTTTTCTCTCTCTCTCTCGCTCTCTCGTTCTCTCTCTCTCTCCCCTTTTCTTCCGAGCTTTTCTACCCTCTTCATCTCATCTCGTTAACCTCATCATCCCTACCTACATTTCCACTGTTCGCAACTCTCAACGTTCTCGACGTCTTTTGCACGTAAACCCTGCGATAATCCGGGGGACATGTTACTGTCAAACCTCATTTTGAACTCCATCTATCAACCATTGCAGCTGTTGCGGCTATGCACACGTTTCATCTTCTTTCACTTTTCCCGGCATTCATTGCGCTAATACTGCCTCGTACATGTCATTCTTTTTCCAGACCCGTTCGTTCATTCTTTTCTGTTTATGGAAGATCTAGAGACTCTTTGACGATTTATTTTCCTTCTGGATGCCGTTTCAACTATCTTCCTGCTTTTCCCTTCCATTTCCTTTTGTTTTTGTTATTTTCTGCCTTAATTTTTATGTGCATTTTTAGTGACATGTTCCTTGCTGTCATAATCCTGATTTATTTCAAAATTTCATCCATCTTTCTATTTCTTTTTTGTTTACCTCTATTCCAGCAAGCAACACCATTTTACCCCTTCTGTACCCATAACAACTCCTTATTATTTTATCCAGTGGTGAGGTTGCAGTTTTGTTGTTCTGGAGACTTGAGAGTAATTCCTTTATTTTTCCTAAGTCCACTATGAGTAATATTCTATTTGAAGTTAGGTAAATAGATCAGAGTGAGATAAAGTTTAGATTTTAAAGTAGATTAATAGATTGGCTTATAAAATATAAATATCGCAACTAACATGTAGGGGTTACGAGTTTAAGATGATTGAAAACTAGATTAATATATTAGCTTATAAAACACTGATATTGCAGCTATGAATGAAGCGCTTACCAGTTTCAAATATGTGTGAACAACGTTTGTACGTTGGCTCTGAAAACATTGATATTGTTGCTATGGTTTGGTTTAGTTTGATTTTCTGGAATATCAACCATTATAAGTTATTTAATACCAAACTCTGTTTATCGATATATATTAGATATATATGATATGGTTAGTTTGATTTTCTGGAATATCAACCATTTTAAGTTATTTAATATCAAACTCTGTTTATCGATATATATTAAATATATATGATATGGTTTAGTTTGATTTTCTGGAATATCAACCATTATAAGTTATTTAATACCAAACTCTGTTTATCGATATATATCAAATATATATGATATGATTTGGTTGGTTTTCTGACATATCAGCAGCTATTATAAGTTATTTAATACCAAATCCTGTTTATAGATATATATCTAATATATATGATATGGTTTGGTGTGTTTTTATCAACCATTGTAGGTGATTTAATGCCAAATCCTCTTTATACATATATATATATATTGAACATAGAAGATTTGTAAAAACATTTGTCGACAACATTTATAAACATTTATAAAACCACTTTATCGACAACATTCCTTTGCTCTCAGTTAAATGGTTGCAAGTATTTCTATCAAACACAAATAATTCTATTTACCATTAATCATTCGTTTTCACGCTGTAAAATGGATATAGGTATTATCTTGAAATGAATAATTTGTTGTAAATTTAACATTTGAATGAGAACTATTTTTGCACCCTACTAGCGCTTTTTTTTCTTCACAGTTAAATATTTTCAATTATTATTATCTAACGCTAATAATTCAATTTAATATGAATCATTTGTTTGCACACAGTGAAGTGCTTACAAATATTGCTACTTAACACGAATAATTCCATAAAACTTAATTCGTTCATTAGCTCTCAGTCAAAAGGTTCCATTTCAAACAATTCAATTTAGCATACCGTATTTTACAGCATATAAGACGCATGGATGTATAAGACGCACCCTAATTTCAGCTGATCAAATCAAGAAAAAAATTTAGTGAAACAAGATTCTAATATTAAATGTGATGAAATCAATATAATTTATATTATAAATGATAACACTTTTAATCTTAGCCTTTTAAACTATGATAATAGGTATGTGAAAGTTTTAGCATATAGGAGTTGCCAGTTAGCTAATTTCGACCGACTATCGCAAATTTTAAATCTCTATATGGCATATAAGATGAGGGTGAATTTTCAATGATATTTTCATTTAAAAAAAGTGCACCTTATATGCAATCAAATAGGGTAAGTCATTTATTCGAACACGGTTTAAATGTCAACATATTTGATCCATAGATAGGTGCTATCACTCCGCTGCTATCGAACCTGGGAGCAATTACATTGAAAGTGTAGTCTACATTTTTCAAAGCTCCAAGACTGGAGCATTACCATTAGATGGTCGAATGTCAAATAACTTGGACAGTCTTTGGGGGATTCCTACCCTTCTGTACACATGCAGTCGGTGTATTCTATGGCTCCAGCCAACTGGGCTCTATCAGTTATATATGAAATATTCACCAAGCTAAAATAACAGGGAACCATATGAACACCTTGGTCTCTAAATAATCTAAATTGCAGCAAATCATGAAGCGTTTACAGGCTTTATGTATTTATCTCTCATATAAAATTGTTAAACCTATTTCAACATAAAATAACCAAAGGTTGATACTATTTAACTAACCCCTCCGCTCGGGCAGGATATGACACAAGGTCAATTTTTAAGCGGAGTTTAACAGGTTTGAATTCAGAGTTTTCCTTCTCATAGACTAGTTGCCTGCCCAAGGCTGAAGAACCTAGTCTGTCCTACTATTTACCCATAGTTGGAGGGAGAATAATTGGATTCATACCTTTCCCAAGGGTATTAGTGCTATGTTAAATGCAATCAGTCTCGTCCAGGATTTGAACTCGAGTCGCCGTGTTCATTTCCCTACGACGATAACGACTACACCACGAGCACCTCCTAATAAGCAAAGGTTGATATGTCTTTAAAAAACCAACGAACCAACTAATCAGGCTATTCTGTAATTGACACGTGTATCAATTCCTGAGAACGCAAAGTCAATCTGAGTTCCTTTGTTATGAAATTCTATAGGAAAATGATAGCTAATATTTTCTCTAATAAAATCACTAGCAATGCTTTTACATTATAAACAACGCATGAACTGGAAAAGCCCTATTATTTAACTGCTATGTCGGCAGGGGCTGTGGAATTTGATTGCTGCACTTCAGCAGTGGGGTACAATTCCCACGACGAGTGTCCTGGGTATGACACGAAGCTAGATGTAATGGTTAGGGTTGGTCTAATGAGTTGGGTATTCGCTAATGGTACGGAAGACTGGGGTTCAATCCCGGGTCAAGATATACCAATGAATCAAAAAATTGTACTTGATGCCACCTTTCTTAACATTCAGCATTATAAGCTAAAGTGGAGCCATCCAGGGAAAGGAGTAGCTCCTTCCCCTACACCTCTGTGTTGTAGCTATTGAAAAGGGAGCCTTCGGCTTACCCTCGACTGCGGTCGCCACCTTTACTCTTTTACTTACTCGAGCTTTGGGGAATGTGGAGTACCCCTTCGTTGACATTGATCCCTGGTCCAATCTGACATAAAGTGATCGTACTTGTTATGGTCACATCTGCGAGTCAAATAAACCGATTAATCATTTACTAATGGTTATTATTAAATATACAAATTTTTGTATAACAGAGGAATATTAGATAAATGGAACTACTAATGTAGAACAAACATTTAACTGTATGCAAACAAATGATCATTATTAAATATAACCATTAGTGCTTGGTTTGGTTTATTTGTTTAATGGCATATCAACCTTCGTGGGTTATACAATGCCAAAGCCATTCTTCTAGAAGAACAGTGGTGGTGCTATTTAACCCATAGCTGGGAGGATAACCCTGGGAGGATAACCCTTGGGAAAGGTATGAACCTTTCCCAAGGGTATTTGTCCAAAAGTGAACGTAATAGCGCGAATGGAGTTCGAACTCGCGCGTTACGATTTCGCAGACCATCGCTTTAACCATTACACCACGAGGACACCCCCTATTAGTGTTTGATGAGAATGCTTATAACTATTTAAATGTGAGTAGACGAATAAGTTCTAAGAACGCGTTGAAAGAGGAAGTTACCTTCATTCAAGTCGCTTACAAAACATATACATGAATTAATTAAAAAAAAATTCCTACAAGGTGTGAGAACTCGTGTGATACATTGTCTTCGTCAGCCACCAACCAGGGGCGATGCCACAGTTTCGGTGGTCAAGGTAGTACTGCTACCTCTCGTGCCACCAGCAGCTTTTACCACCCGTTATGAAGACAAACAGAGCAAAAGTTCCTCTTGTCAAATGTGTTTGCTTTCAGATGGTTCATAAAAGTCGTTATTAATGATCATTCAAATAACGTATACATTTTACTTGCACACAAAAGATTGTATAGTCACGTGCATTTTATTATGGTCGATTTGGTCGTTTTTCCTTTTTTTCAGTCATATGTGACCCCCCCCCCAAAAAAAAAAACAAATAAAAACGATCTGCTGTCTTATGTTACCCTTAAAATAGTTTGTAAGAATAAATGAAAATTATTGGTCAAGGTTTGTCGAAATAGCTTTCTGGTTACCTATGGGCCACTGGATTTTTGGCTTGCTAAGAAATTCTCCAGGGCGATGTCACTAAACAGTAGGATTCTGAACGCTGTTGGTGTAGACCAGATTCATAACCCCATTATTCGATTTATATTTTCCTAGAAGGACATTAAATTGTTTGTTCCAGCGTGCCTTATGGATACGTAAACCCCTTAAATCGTTAGATCTGCCGCAATCAAACATTGTAGCCGGGTTCAGTTCAAGGTCGTTTCCTTTAAAATTGGATATATATATATATATATATAAATATATATATATATATATATATAACAGGATCTCTGCATGAAATAATACACTAGGGTTGATACGCCATAAAACATCAGTCAACCAAACTATTATTGCATTAATGTTTGGGCTCCTCACTTCGTGTAATGGTTCAATAGCTAGATTATTAGACCATTGTTAGTGAATTTATTTCTCAATGGGTTCTCCGTACATCAGACATGTGCCGCAACTAAGTTAACCTCAATAAATTACTATTTTATTAATTCCTTACAATCATAAACATTGCTTGTTCACAATACGTCACCAATGTTTATCATAATCATTATTGGACACTTTTCTTGGTTAATTCGCTCACTGTCTTGTTGGTAGAGCTAAGAAAAGATTGTCTATATTCACTACAAAGTTGTAATATAATAGCCGAGTGATTTCGTTTCATGCCTTTGGGTTTAGTTAGGCTGAGAACCTTTCGGCTTAGTGCATGGGTTACTTAGGTGCAACATCAACACAGGTATTCAGGTGCGCGCGCACAGAGTGAACGTGTCACTCAGAGATGTCACAATAGCCTGAGATGGGAAACGGGGGTTAGCGAGTGCGAATGACGTCACGCACCGGAAGCGCACGGAGGATTTGGGGAGATTTTGAAGAAAGTAGAGTTGAGACCTACCTCGGTAGAAGAAAATTGGCTTTCGTTTGCTCGCGGAGACATTTGTGCTGGGTGTCACACGTGTTGTGGGGCAGATGAAAAAGCCAGAATAGAAAGTTTGTGCCTCTCTCTCCTTATATCGAAGAACCTTTAAACTCAAAGGTAATAAAAAGTTTCTTACCTGAACAAAGAAGTCGTAAGTGTTTTTCGTGTTTCGAGATTCCTATGTTCTATCTTTATGGACATTCGATGCACGTTTCACATATAGCCATATCATGGCTATTGAACAAAGAGAGAAGACACCACTTCAAAAAGCGGGGGTGTTATGTGTATGAACCAAAACACCATCTAATGATGATGATCTAGTTTTGGAGAACTTGGGAATGTGGAATCACCCTTTTGTTACCATTACATGAATATATCAAACAGGTCTCTTGAAAAATTACTAGAATTTGATAGGAAAACTTGAAACCATATAACAGTGTACAAATGATTTGTATTTAGAATATTTACATGAAGCAATAATTGTTTACTAAGGTTTATTATAATTAGTAACTTAAAACCACAAAAGTGCTTGAAATGCGATTTACATTAAAATTGTACACTAAGATTGGACTACTTGAAACCATATATTGATTTAATACGCTGGCTGTATTCCCTGTCGAGGGTTAAGACCTTCCCCAACAAAAAAGAGGTTTCCTGGGTATCATACTAAACTGCTTCTGATGGTGAGGTTTCAGATCTGGAGATCTAGGAACTGTGGTTTACTCATTAACTGAAATTACTCCTTGGTCCACTCTGATCCGGAGTGATTGTACCTGTTAAGTCCCCATCTGTTTATAAGTGTTGTGGTCCCGGAAAGGGTCACTAAGGAAAACGCAAACACGGATATTAGATAACAGATTATATTACACAAGAAAGATAGAGTTACATAGAAAAGGTAAGAAGTCTCGTACTGTTCGGATAACATCGATATTGATCTGCGGTATTTGTTGCTTGCCCCACCTAAGGAGCAAGTCTGGCACAAGGCTTTTTTTTATGGTGGGCCCGGGCGCAGGGCCGTAGCCCACACGCGCCCGGCATTCCCAAAAATGCCTACGGCCTCGTCGGCATTCCCTTTATTAGGTGCGCCTCAGGCGCCGGGCGATGACCCCCCAACGAAGGGGGTAAAAGCCTGGGAGGCCGAAGGAAATCTCCAGGTACCGAGACACACTCGGCAAGATCCGTGCCGCAGATAACACAACCGGCCGAAGTGCTACCCGGGACCTGGAGAGGTGTCAGACCGATATTGACCTGCCTCTCTGGCAGCAAAATCTCTCAGTACAAATAACGGTGAGAACAGTCCATTATGGTTAGATGGGTAAGGCTCCCATTACAATAAGATATTCTTATTCAAATACTTGTAACCATATAACTGTATACAAAGTATTTGTATTAAAATACTTGATACATCAATCATTTACTGAAGGTATTATTAGATACATCAACAAAATTATCTGAAATATATCAAACTATATAAATGTGAGCATATTAGTACAGTATGCTCAAGCTAAATATGGAATAATTTCAAAAACGTTTTTTTTTCTTTTTTAGTTTGATTAGTCCTATTTGAAAAAAAAACAAAAACAAAAAAAAACTCGACAAATCTAAATGTTCATGATTAGCTCCATTATTAAAATACTTTTATCATTTATTAAAATACAGCCCAATATGATTGAGTAAGAAAAGAAACGACAAAAAATCTATGATTTGCTGAACGCCGAAACCAATCCAAATTTCTTTATCTACTGTTTACAAAGCAAAGAAAAAATAGAGATAAAGAGCTTTTTAAGAAAGAGGTGTATGACACTAAACTGCATCCGATGCCGTGTATCCAGTTTTGGAGATCTAAGAAATGTGGAGTGTTCCTTGGTCCACTACACTTCGAGTGGTAGTACGTAATGGGTCTTATCTAAGTGTCAATTATAGGTTTAAAGGTAGGTTTAAAAAGGATTCACATTCGATAGGACCACGCGCAAAAAAAAACTCTCTTCTGAACCAACTACAGAAAAATGTTGATACAAAAGTACGATGTACGCAATTCCCTAACCTCCATGCATAAAGTAACCCTTGATGGGTTGAAATGTCATCAATCAATCAAACAATAAATTAATCAATTACTGATTCTATATAACTGAAGACAAATTATTATCTGTAGAGGGCAAGACCCCAAAGGGTGTTCGGGATATGACAATGAATCCCGCGATGGTGACGCCCCTGTCCTGGAGCTTTGGGAAATGTGGAGAACAACTTCATTGGCATTATCTCCATGTTTTTTATAACCTGGAGAGATAGTACCTGTAAGGTCCCATCTATTGGTGCTTGATCATTTAACTGTGTGCAAATGACTATCAAATTAAATTCTTAGTGTTAGACTGCGATACTTGCAACTGTGTACAAATACAATTATTAGTGTAGGAAAGTAAAATTTAAATCATTTAACTGCGTGCATACATGAGCTTTGGCTTGGTAAAAATGTTAGGTACAAACTGTTCGTTTGCAAATCATTCATATCTATATATATATATATATATATATATACAAACAGGATTTGGCATTGAATTACCTAAAATGGTCGATATGCCATAAAGCCCAACCAAACATATCATTATATTTAAACAGGTGTACTTACATGAAGTAATGTAAATGCTTGAAAAGAAATTTACTGAATTTGGCATTAAGTAACCCAGCACTTTTCTAAATACAGAAAAAAACCAACCAACCAACCAACCAACTCCTTTTTTTTATTTTCGCTGGCGTTCTCTTTGCCTCGTTCTTATTGTAATATTATCTTGTCTTTTTCGATCATCAGTATATCTTATTTACATTCTGTCAATCTTTGTCTATATTTCTCTAAATAAGCTTTCCAAATTCTTAACAGAAAAGGACCTTCAATTATCGATCGATTCGCCAGAATTTCTCATCGGCTAAACCCCATCACTTACCGTGTGCTTTTCGTCGTTCTGTTTATCGTCCTTGGAACTCTTTATTGTCATCGTCCCTCAATATATTATCTCCCGAGATTTACGGCGCTAACACGAAATCAACGCACGATTTCGTTGAAATACTGTCTCTAGGCAACAGCGTCTTTACTATTAAGCCGTTCTGAGAACTGGCTCTGTCTTTGTAAATAGCGTACACACCTATGTATGAGTCAATTTTATTTTCTTTGAGATTCTCAAATAAATTATTTTCGTGCACTTCATTTTTAGGTGAACTAATTCTTTTATAGTTTGTTGAATTCATTTTACGGCGTTTCGGTCGCTATACGAGAGATATATCTTGTTTTCGAATTTTTAAATAGAAGAACCTTCTACTCTTAAAACCTTCACATTTTTTTCCTAAACACGTCATATCTGGGGCCTCTATAGATTTTCGGAACCTTGATTCTGGAAGTTTTAGGGTTCAGTGACTTTCGTACTTAAGGTTACAACTGAAGTATTTTCGATTTTGCATGGATTTATTCCAAAACCTCTTTCGTATATGGATAGTCTTGTAAAGAATATAAATTCATTAGCTTATATATATATATATATATATATATATATATATGTGTGTGTGTGTGTGTGTGTGTGTGTGTATATCTGTGTGTGTGTCTGTCTGATTGTGTGTATCAGTAATATTCAGATTTCCTTTTGTTTTAAATGTTATAATGGTGAATATAAAGACAGTGGCAATGTCGAGGTATAATTTTAAACTGGATATGCAAATTGCTAAGCTCTCTCGTAGAAAAAGAGAAATAGAGAATTTTCACTACAGTAATATCATCAGTTGACAATGATGATATTTTAATCCCGTCTGGGAGAAAGGAAAATTTGAATTCAAACTCGTTAAACTTTTCTTAGAATTGTCCTTGTGTCGCAGTATGCTAGTGCTGAGTGTCAGGATATACTTATATATATATATATATATATATATATATATATATATATATATATATATTGCTATTGAAAAATGAGGTACTGATGCCTTTCATAAGTGCATGTAGAATTCCATTTATCGTGTTGTTAAAAGTTAAGCTAGAAACTCCTCTAGTGTATACATTCATGCATACATTCGGAGTTCGAATCCAGCAGAGATTGTTGACATACTTTGTTCTCACTTATGTTAATTATATAGGCTTACTTCTAAAATCGAAGGAAATTAGTATTATGAGAGAGGTGAACTTATTAGTCCACTCCATAGACATTAAGAGAGGTTTTCCATCGAGAAAATGAGATTTCACTAATGTCAGTTGCCATTGACATGAGCCCCATTCCCCAGACAGCTCAAACCCAAGATAAGAACGGCTCAAGACTATCTAGTCTCATCGGTCAAGAGCTCAATTAGTGGTCTGGATATAAAGAATAACACTTGACCCTTTCCTATTGGACTAATTGTATGTAATATAGGAGTACTTTGGCTAAGAGTGTGATAGTGCGCGTGTGTGCGACTGTACTTAAGTATGTGTGTCTGTATCTGTTTGTGATATATATATATATATATATAGATATATATATATATATATTTATATATATATATATATATATATATATATATATATATATATATAAAGAGAGATAGAGAAGAGACGTAGAGAGAAAGAGAGATTAATGAAAGAAATACATATACATACAGAAGCCAAGAGCAAGTATATGATTTCGGGAACATTCACAATGGTTTTATCAATGACTGCATATATTTGAACCGATTAAAAGTTACAAATTTAAAATTAATTAATTAGGGAAAAATTCAATGAAGTATTTTTAAAAAATTACCACGTACTATATACACTCATACGTGGTGCCTTCAATAAGTATCCAGACCTTTTTGTACAGATATTTAAAATTGTTGTAGACTCTTGAAAATTCAGTATGTTATTGCTATACATCCTATGAGATGACTGACTAATTTCTTATGATTTCAGGTTCAAATGAATAGCTACAGCAGGAATTGGAATACACCCTACTAAATCCTGATTCTCACAGCTGGTGAATTTCAAAAATGCAATCTGGACGTGAGCACACTTTAGAAGAACGATTTGCAATAAAATTCTGTTTTAAATTTAGGAAAAATGCCACAGAAATGCATGGAATGCTTCCGACTGCTTTTGGAGCATATTACATGAATCGAGCATTAGTTTTTGAGTGGCATATGAGATTCAAGGAAGGCAGGGAGTCTGTGAGGGATGATGAGAGGTGTGAGAGGAGTAAGGAAGTCAATAGACCAGAGATGAGTGGCCAAAGGTTTAGGGTTAGGGTTACTATGTTGAGGTTTTAATGGTGTTCAGGAAGAGATTCCATCGGAAGAGACCAGCACTCTTCAAATCGGCTCAGTGGCATTTCCACCATGACAATGTACCAGTACACAACTCCATCCTTGTCACAGACTATTTTACCAAGATGGGTATCAAGACAGTTCCTCACCTTCCCTATAGTCCAGATCTTCCTCCCTGTGACTTTTGGTTATTCCCTAAGCTCAGAGGCTGTCGTTATGAGACAATTGAGGAGATGAAAGAGGCTGTGACGAAGGTCATTGACACGTTCACACAAGAGGACTTCCATATGGCCTACCTTTCAGAAGTTGTTGGAACGGTACAAGTCATTGCAGCCGGAGGAGATTACTTCGAAGGGGACTAGAGTTTCCTGTGTGTACTATCAATAAAAGTGCCCATACGAAGAAAGGCTGGAAACCTATTTAATGATCCTCTTATAAAAGTATTTCTTGCAGTCACAAAATCAGAGATTTGTGGAACTTATTTTTCAAAGCAATTGGTTACATCCACATCTGCACATTATTTTTCGCCCCGTCGGTGGATCAGTCAATACGCTGACTATATCCCCCAAATTGTAAATATGACATTAAACTGCATCCGATGGTGAGGCTCCTGTCCTGGAGATCCGGTGCGTGTGGAGTACCTCTGCATCACAATGAAATCCAGGTCCACTCTAATCCAGAGAGAGAGAGAGAGAGAGTAGCAACTGTTAAGATCCCATAAATATGTCAAAGACATCTGTTTAAATATTGGATGGGAAAAGTCAGAACGTCGAAGATATACATCGGCAAGTCGACTCGATTGGGCAGGCTGCGACGATATTTCCAGAGATATATGTAACTTGGGAAAGGTCAAGTTAGCAACCAAGTTAAATCATACGGTAACGTCCGAGCCGGCTTGTGTGAGACAGATCTAGTGTGTACAAGCACGGATTTCTTTTAGTTTGGCATTATGGAAAAGAGATTCTGGATTTATCAGAGGCTATGTTTGTATTTCTAAGGTAGTTGGTGGGTTGAGTTTAATAGCATCTCCACCATTGTAAGTAATTTAATGCCAAATCCTGTTTATATATATATATATATATATATATATATATATATATATATACGATTGGTAAACGCATTTTGTTCATATCCTCTTTAGATGAACCCGAGCTCATTTTTTACACACAGTCAAATGGTTTCGAGTATATATGCAATATGAATAATTCTATTCACTATTAATAATTTGTTTGCGCACAGTTAAATGATTCCAAGTATTGCTATATAACAGTCAAAATTTGGACAGAACAATATACGCCATTTTATTTTGTTGCTGTCACCACTTTCCTTTAAAGATTATGTTGTCCGATTCTTTGCTCTCTCATGCTATGCACCCCAGAAGTTCTGCCAACTTTATTGTTTAAAATATTATACCATTAAATAAGATGACTGCATCTCTACAGAGTGATAACATCCCTCTAACAATAGTCCTGGATATGATATTCAGGTGTATCCGATGGTGAGGCTATAATCGCTAAGCTTTTGTGAATGTTGAATACACCTTCATTGCCATCACACCCATGTCCACTCTGACCCGGAGTTGTAGTACAAAGACAGAGTACCATATATGGGTTGAATAGAACTTTTTGACCATTTAACAGTGTGTAAACAAATTGCTTGTGATAAATCGAAATGTGAGTGTTAAATAGCAATACTTGAAAGCATTTAAATATGCCATAACGAATGAGTAATGTTAAATAGGATTGTTAATGTTAGATAACAATACTTAAAACCATATAATGGCGTTCCTATACTGGAATTATGGTGATTACATAGCAAAACATGGAACCATTTGACAGTGTGCTAAGGAATAAATAATGTTGACTATAATTTTTCGTGTTAGCAATACTTTCCACTATTTAACTGTGTGTAATACTTGATTGTATGGAAACAAATTACTTTTAAAAACAAGTACCAACAAACAATTTATTTGCTAATTATATGTATATCCATTTAAGTCTATGCAAAGAAATGAATTTGGTTGGGTTTTATGGCATATCAACCATTGTAAGTTATTTAATACCAAACCCATTTTTATACATATAAACAGTTTTATTTTAAATAATTCAGTTTACAATAATACGCTGTTTAAATGTTAAAAAATCCTATTTCAGGCAATTCGTTTTAGCATTAAGTACAGAATTTTGTTCTATTCGACCCATAGATAGGACCTATCAGATGCTATTCTGCATCCCCAGTAGACTGGGCAATAAGCTGCGTTAAATGTCAAAACAGTTCTATTTCAAACAACTCAGTTTAGCATTAGTACCCAGTTTTAATATCTCGGTTCATGAGACAATACTTCCGAGTTAGGTGAACTTGTCCACTAGTTTCAAAGAACTACCATTCCCTGAGGAGATGTCGCCATTTTGATTAAAGCACACACACACACACACACACACACACACACACACACATATATATATATATATATATATATATATATATATATATATATACAGACGCACAAACACAAACACACACAGATATACAGTTTGAATTGTGTAGATACAGAATCAACAGTGCATGGTTTGCCCAGTCTTCAGGGGCTGTAGAATATACCGATTGCACATCTGCAGAGGTGTAAGACCCTCGCCCCAAACGAGTGTATTGGATATGACACTAAACAATTTGAGGGTGACGTTCCAGTGATACAGGGGCTTTGGGGAATGCAGTGCACCCCTTCATTGCCATTAATCCTAGGTCCACTCTGGCCCGGAATAGTAGCATCCGATAGAGTCATATCTATAGGTTAAACAGAACTAAACTGCATACTTATGCTAAACAGAATTATTTGAATTAGAACTGTTTGACTAAACTGAATAACTTGAAATAGCAATAATTTTGACAATGAAACTGTGTACTTACATTTAAACTGCGTACTTATGCTAAACTGAATCATTTGAAATGGAACAGTTTTTGACATCTAAACTCTATTGTTTAAAAAGAACTGTTTTGACATTTATTGGTGTGTAAACAAAAATATACTTATACTAAAATGAAATAGCTGAATTAGAACTGTTTGGCAACATCCCACAAAGCAGATGCTATACGGCCACCTACCACCTATCGCGAAAACTATCCAAATTATACGAACCAGACATGCAGAACACTGCTGGAGAAGTAGGGACGAGCTCATAAGTGATGTACTACTATGGACCCCTTCACATGGCCGAGCAAAAGCACGGCAACCAGCTCGAACCTACACACAGCAGCTCTGTGAGGATACGGGGAGTAGCCCTGAGGACCTGCCGGAAGCGATAGGGAGAGGTGGCGAGAAAGGGTCAGGGATATCCATACCGATGGCACGACAAGATGATGATGATGATGATGATATATATATATATATATAACTTCAAGTTTCACGTTCTAGATCCTCAGGTGAGAATCGCTAAATCTATCCTGATGATCGAAGTTGTGACGGTAAGGTTTTTGGTTTATGTATCTTTTTATATATTTTTTTTTTACTTTATCTTCTATTTTAAACTTTGTTATCTATTGTCTTCTTGTTTGGTGGATGGAAATCTTTTTATTGTCAATAAATTCATTGGCGTTGTAGCTTATACCTCGTGATCACCGTTCCAATTTTCATCTAATCTTATACAGTTACAGGGATGATTATATTTGCATCAATATCATGCTATAAATATCTTAACTCAATTTACTCTCACTATAAATATTTAATTTCCCGCAGTTGATTTCATGCGAACATTTCGGTCTTCATGCTGAGTGGATTCTTGGATCAAAACCTAAAGTGATCCCAGCCAAGCAATGAACCAAGAACACCATTCTTTCGTTTCTGATCCTCATAAATTCCCCCCCTCTAATCCGGCTATTAAAGACAGTTCCCTTTCGCTGATTACGATCAAATGGTCAATGGTCGGAGCCCGGTAGGGAGAAAGGAATTATTCTGTTCACCTGTCCCCTGCGGAAATCTTGACAAATTGGCTTCACACTGTTCGTGTCATAATAATTATCCCTAATGGAATATTTACATTCTGATGGACCTCATATTCCCAGATTCAATAGGAATGATTCGTGTCACAACGGGAATTTTATACTTGATGAATTTCTTTGGGGAGAACGAAGAGTTCGTTTAATCGGCGAAGACACATTGGGCATCTGAAGGTTCGTCAGTTGCCATGAGATTATTTTGACGATTTCTATTGTAATACGAATCGATCTCACGCATTGAGAGAAAAATCCGGATCATAATGAAGCAGATGCTCTCTGAAGCCTATTTACAATGTAGAATCGGCTATCTTTTTCTCTCATTGATTTATGAAATATTTCGAATCGGACGGATTATTTCACTAATTACACACACACATACACACACGCGCACACACACACACATATATATATATATATATACTCATCCACAGACAGACTGTATCGTTGTATCACAACTCTTCAGTGTGGCTTGACATGTGAAATTCTCGAAGCTGGGTTCGAAATCCGGCTGACTTTTACAGCGGCCGTCGATTCGACCGTACAGCCACAAGGAAATTACCGTAAGTGAAGGGATTCTAAACGCATATCTATCACTTTCGTTTTGTTTACATATATCCGCTTAACGGCTACCGAGAGCTCAATTCATTCGAATAGTCTTGACTTACGTGAGTGGCAACAGTTAATTCCCTCACTTGAGAGCTCAGTATACATACATACATACATACATACATACATACGTGTGTAATTGTTATCGTCGTAGGAAATGAACACGGCGACATGAGTTCAAATCCTGGACGATACTGATTGCATTTTACATAGCACTAATACCCTTGGGAAAGGTATGAATCCAATTATTCTCCCTCCAGGTATGGGTAAATAGTAGGACAGACTAGGTTCTTCAGCCTTGGTGAGGCAATAAGTCTAGGAGAAGGAAAACTCTGAATTCAAGCCTGTTAAACTCCAGTTAAACATTGACCTTGTGTCATATCCTGCCCGAGCGGAGGGGTTGGGTAAATATGTATATATCATCATCATCATGACGTGTCCTCACATAGTTGCTGTATGTAAGTTCGAGCTGGTCGTCCTGCTTTTGCACGGCCATATGTGGGGTCCATAGGAGTACATCACTTATGAGCTCGTCCTTGCTTCTCCAGCAGTGTCCTGCGTATCTGGTTCGTCTTACTTGTATAGTTTTAGTGATGGGGGGCAAGTGTCCGTATAGTTGGTGTCTCGTTGGGTGTTGTCGCCAGGACTTGTTCAATACTGGTCTCAACATTCTTGTATAATTTCCGTCTCGTTTCTTCTCCAGCCGTTTAGTTAGCGTCCATGTAGTGCATCCATATAGCAGTATCGACACAACCGCTGCCTGTGTGAGTGTGTGTGTGAGTGTGTGTGTGTGCTGCATGAAAAGTATTATTAATGAGCATAATTTAGAAAATACGGGAAAATAATATTGCTAATCAAAAGGATATCTGCATCTGCAGGAACAAAAAGTATATGCTTTTTGAAAGATATTTGTTTGGTGTATTAAGTCATAGTCAAAACGAAGTTAACAATAACGAGGAAAGATTATGCATTACTTCCCCTGAAATAGGAAAAGAGAGATGTTACAGCTATTACCTTAGCTTTACCAACAGAGTGAACCTCAACAGTATAACATTATTCAAACATATATGCGAAATAAAAGAAGAAACTTTCAAATCTCTGATAACAAAAGAGGATATTTTGGGGAAAAAAAAGCTTAAAAAAGAGATGACAATGGCTGCAGATTATGTAGGGAATAAAGACTGTACATGCCAGAACATGCTGAAAACAAACTGCTAAAAAAAGAAGTGACTTGATATCTAAGTGTAGCTTCATTAATAGATTTCTTTTGTGTCATTTATCACCTGACTATTTCCATATTTATTCTTTATTTGGAATGCTCTAATTATCTCTCTATATTTCTTTTTGTGAGTTTCACGAATACTTTTATCTTGCCACGTAACGATACACCACTCTATAAACACGGTTGATAAGCCACTTTTCTTACATTTCCGTCTGATGATTGTGACAGCACATGAAAGTTATCTATCACTATATTTGAACATTTCGGATTTTCACAGAACTAATGAAAAATTCCAAGACAATATTCTTTTTTCTTTCTTTTTTTCTTTCTTTAATTATATATATATATATATATAGTGCAATTAAATGGAGACTCAAACTCGGTTAAGCCGTCATAATAAATTTATTTCGGCGGAGAATATCAATAATCCACAAATACTGTCCTTGGACACTAACTGGATAATTTATATATATATATATATATATATATATATATATATATATATATCCGCTAACTTCCAAATACTCCAGGCCTTTTAATAATCATTTAGTTATAGTTCCTAATGCACCAATCACAATTGGCACGATCGTTACTTTCATGTTCCACAGCTTTTTTAATTATCTAGCAAGGTCGATGTACTTATCCTTCTTTTCACTTTCCTTCAGATTTATTCAGCAAAGTCGACAATTTAGCAGATTCTCTTTTTTTTTTTTTTTGTTAATTATTATGAGGTCTGGTCTTCTGGTAGGGATTCGGTGATCCGTTTGTATATCAAAGTCCCAATGGAGTTTATGCGAGTCATTTTCTAGGACAGGTGCCGGGTTGTGCATATACCATTTATTTGTATGGTCGAACTGAAATTTCCTGTACATTTCCCAGTGGATCACCTTGCCAACCTAGTCGTGTCTCGCCTTATACACCTTCTGTGCTAATTTGCTGCATTCACTTATGTGATTGATCATTTCGTCTGTCACCGCATAGCCTACATTTACTATTTTGTTGCGTCTTATCTATTCTAGCTTTGATATGATTGGTTCTTATGGCGTTGTCCTGTGCTGCTATTAGTTGGGATTCTGTTTCTCTCTTAAGGTTTCCTTTTCTTAGCCAGATCCAGGTTTTTGGGTGTAACATGTTGTTTACTAGACGCTTAAAGCGGCCATAGAGTTGTTTTCCCTCCCATTTTTGTTTCCTAGTTGTTGTCATTTTTTCGTCTATCGTGTTGTCTGTATCATTTCTGGTGGCTGTAATTAGTCCTCTTTCGAGTTTTTCTATGTTGTCTTCGAGCCGTTGTATCGATGTGTCAACGGTGTCTTCGATGCTGGCAAGTCCTTATCCCCTCCTCTTTTCTAGATACATATAGTCTATCAACGTCGTCTCTGGGGTGTAATGCCTTATGCATGGTCATTAGTTTTCTTGTTCTTTGGTCCATTTGTTTAAGTTCCTCTCTGGTCCACTTAAGAAAGGGTCCCGAATATCTGACTAGGGGAACAGCCCAAGTATTTATTCCTTTGATGAGGTTTCTGCTGGAGAGTTTTGTCTCCAGTAGTTTTCTCGTTCTCCTGAAATATTCTTTTCGGATCGTGTCTTTCATTTGCACTTGTTTGATGGTGTCAGCCTCCAAGATTCCCAAGTTTTTGTACATTCATTTTCTTCGAGCGTTCATATTTTTTCATGATTTGGTAGTTCCATTCCGTCAGTCATATGTCGTTCGCCACTTTTCATGACGAACATGGCACATTTTTCTATACCAAATTCCATTCCTATGTCCTGCGTGTATGAGAGTTTCCAGTTCTTTTTCATTTTTTGCAAATATTTTACTGTCATCCATGTACATTAGGTGGTTGATCTTCTATTGCGATCTGTTGAGTTTGTATCCGGCTGCGCATTTTCTGAGTATGCGGTTCAGTGGCATCATGGCTATAATGAATAGTAAGGGTGATAGCGAATCTCCTTGGAAAATGCCTCTTTGGATCTTTGTTTCAGCTATGCTTCTTCCTCCTGTTGTCAGCTCCACTCTCCAGGTTTTCATGGTCTGTTCGATGAATTGTATGACTTCATATGATATTTTGTACATTTTGAGACAATGTAGAATCCAGCTTTGTGGGACCATACCATATACCTT
This sequence comes from Sepioteuthis lessoniana, assembly GCA_963585895.1. Lineage (NCBI taxonomy): Eukaryota > Metazoa > Mollusca > Cephalopoda > Myopsida > Loliginidae > Sepioteuthis > Sepioteuthis lessoniana. The sequence continues at coordinate 43,995,091 of OY757920.1, read as the reverse complement.
TTTGCGGTCAATCCAGGCCATAGCCAGATTTTTCTGTCTTGTCTTGCTCTCATTTAGGATGTGTTGATCTATGTAGAGTAATTCTACTTTGTCTCTGGATCCTTTGCGGTATCCTTTCTGATCATCAGGGAACAATCCGCGGCTTGTTAGCGAGTAGTAGATCTTTCCCCTTATTTGTGCTGTTAGTATTTTCCACATAATTGGTAGGCAGGTTATCGGTCTGTAATTTTTTGGAGCAGTTCATTTCTAGTGCAAGTCTGCCGTGAATGGAGATGAATCTCTTGAACCAAAAGCAATGCGTTCCATCATGGCTTGACGCTTTCCAGTTTGATAGTCTTTTTAGTGTTGTTTTGAGTAAGTCGACGTGTTTTTCCATTTTGGGGCCTTCTTCAAGTCAGTCTACTTCTCTTGTAATATTGTTTATCCATTCAGCATTTTCGTTATGTTTCTTTGGTTGTCATATTTTAGTCCAAATTCGTTCGGTTTCTTTTATATCCGGTTGTTGGTATGTTTTCGTGTCACTCCCTCCCAATTGTTGATAGAATTTTCTTTCGTTGTTTTGGAATGTCCTGTTTTGTCTGTATTGTTTTACCCTTTGTCGATATCTCTTTAATCTTCCTTCTTTGGCCATTACTTTCTGGTTTATTTCCTCAAGTTGTATTGTTATTTTCCCCATGTTGCCTGTTCCTTCTTCCCGCTTACTTCAGCGCCTCTTTTCCTTATCATTCGGGCTCGTTTTCGTAGTTTTTTTATTTGTGTTTTCAATCGAGTTTCCCATCCCGGTTTTGACTGTTTCTTCGTGCTTTTTTAGGGGATCCCAATTTTCTCACAAACTAGTTTTGCTCCTGCATAGATTAGTTAATTTAACTCGGTTATATTATTCGACGGTATGTCAAGTAGTATGTGATTTATATTTTTCGTTTCTATCTTAAGCTTTTTCCATTCTATGTTTCTTAATGAAGGTTGAATAGTCTTTTTCCTATTCATCATTCTCTTTTTATGTTCTAGATTTACCTTTTGTTCTTGTGATAGTGTTTCTTCCTGGTTGTTTGGTAGTGTATCGTTTGGAAGTGTAGTGTTTTCATTTGCCGATGTTTGCGGTTCTTTTTCGTTGGATTGTGTTTGTTTGGCATGACTTGATGTGTCTGGTACTGTGTCAAAGTTTTGTTTCAGTGTTTTTTGGTGGATTTCTAGTAATTCAAGGTCAGAAAACCAACCCTTTTTAATTATTGTCCTAATTTGGTCGACTAGCCTTTGGCTAGTTGTCTGAAATGTCGAACGTTCTTGCCAGATCTTTAACATTCCTTTCCCGTATCCTCTTTGTGAAGGGTTGCTCCTAAAATAGCATTGTAGTGCAAGTTGATTCTCTTCCTTAGTCCATGTTTTGCGTTTAGGTCTCTCTTCATGGTGGATCGTTACATCGTCGTTTATGTACCTGAAAAAAGAGCCGCCAACATTCGTAGGATGACGATCGGTTCTCCCATGTTGGCTATCAGGAGAGCACCTGCCGATCATGACACCCAGGCCTGTCGCCTGGGTCCCACGATGTGTAATATTGTGATTTGACATTTTTATCATGGGTGGTATAATGTGGCTATACCAGGCCCAGGGGTTGTTCATGATCTGCATACCTGACACAGATGTGACCACTAACAACCAGTGACTATTCATAAACAGCAGGTCAGAAAATTTTTTTTTTTTTAAATCTCTAAGTTTTAACTTAGTTAAAGTCCGTTGATCTACTTTTTTTTTCTGCCAAGCAACAAGAGTGGACCGCCTGAACGACTTTTTCTAGGTTAATGGGAATATCTAATACTTACACTTTTAAATGTGGAGATGATAATTTTTCAAATGAGATTTCTGATGTTTTTATGGGAAAATACGAAGCTAAAACTCCTATCGATTGGGAAAGTTGCTAATATGGAGGGTGACAAAATAAATTTAAACAATTCTTCAGTTAGCTCGAGATAATTCAAGCTGGGAAAAACATTTAGTTGATTAGCGAGTCATGATTCTTCAATTAACATATAACAAATTTTACAAGTCATAGAAAATCCACTGATTTTTTCAAAAAAAGATGACACTAACCTCTACCCAACGAGCATTTCCTTTGAATTGTTTAGTCTTTGTATATATCCAGATATTTCTTAAGTTTAAGCTTTTATATCTTTCCTAAGGTTTTCATGACACCTGATTCTAGAAGATTCCATTCGAAAATTTTCTTTGCGTTTGCTTTAGTTGTTGTTGTTTTTTTTTTGTTTAAGGGCTGACATTAATTTGAAATAACTGGGCGTGTTTTGAACGGGTGGGGAAAAGATTCTATAATAATCTATGCTAAATTTCTGAGTTTGGCGCGGTAAATTTAAACAATTCTTCAGTTAGCTCGAGATAATTCCAGATAATAAACATTTACTTGATTAGCGAGTCATAATTCTTCAATTATTATTATTATTATTATTATTATTATTATTATTATTATACTTTTTTGAGAGTTTTTCACACAAGCATTTGTTGATAGTTTTCCACTGGAGTCTGAGTAACAGCAAGTTTCCACATTTCTTCAGTACTCTTCTTAGTATTCTGGCCGATCTCAGTAATACCGTAGTTTAGATGATCTTTGCTTTTCCTCTTATTTTCAAGACCTCTAGTCCTTTTACCAATCCTTTGCTGACCTGAAGAGCTTGCCAATTACTTTATTATCACTGTCACTCCCATGTTTCACAGTTTGTTCTGTTCTCTAGCAAGATCCAGGTGTTTATCTCAATTTTCGCTTTCTTTCAGTTTTACTCTGTGGTCAGCCGGAAAAACAAAGTCCACTATTTGGCAGGCTCTCTTTTTTGTGGTCGATCACTAGGTCTGGTCGTCTGGCCGAGATTAAACGATCTGTTTGTATCTCAAAATCCCGGAGAAGTATTTGCGTCTCACTTTTCAGGACGGATTCTAGGTTGAGCATATAGCATTTATTGGTATGGCCGAATTTAAACTTCTTGTGCGATTCCCAGTGGATCATCTTGCCCACCCAATCCTGTCTGGTATTAATCTCTCTTTACGCTAATCTACTTTATTTGCTTATAATGAGATTTATAATCCCGTCTCTATCACCACATAATCTACATCTGCTATTTTGTTACGTTTTGTCTATTTTTGCTTTGACATAGATCGTTCTCATGGCGTCGTTTTGTGCTGCTATCAGGAGAGATTCTATCTCTCACATAAGGTTTCCATTTTGCTAATTATTATTATTGTTAGTATTTCTAATATTATTATTATTATCATTATTTTAGTTTTTTCACATCAGCAAACGCTGATGGTCTTCCACGGGAGTTTGAGGGACAACAAGTTACCTCAAGTCTCCAAGACTCTTCTCAGCATTCGGGCCGTTCTCAATAATGCTGTAGTTTGGATGGTCTCCACTCGTCCTCCAACTTCCAAGTCCTCCAGTCCCTTTAGTAATCCTTTTGTTACTGTACCAAAAGCACCAATTACAATTGGTATAATTGTCAACTGCATGTTCTACAGTTTTTTCAATTCCCTAGCAAGGTCGAGGTACTTATCCTTCTTTTCACATTCCTTCAGTTTTATTCTGCGGTCAGCCGAGACAGCAAAGTCGAAAATTTTGCAAGTTCTCTTCTTTTCGTTGTTGATTATTATTAGGTCTGGTCTTCTGGCCGAGATTCAGTGATCCGTGTGTATGTCAAAGTCCCATAGGTGTTTATGTGAGTTATTTTCTTGGACAGGTGCTCAGTTGTGCATATACCATTGGTTGGTATGGTCAAATTTCAATTTCTTACACATCTTCCAGTGTATCACCTTGCCGAACCAGTCGTGTCTAGTCTTATATTCCTTCTGCGTTACTTTGCTGCATACGCTTATTATGCGATTGATGGTTTCATCTCTTTCACTGCATAGTCTACATTTGCTATTTTGTTGCGTCTTATCTATTCTCGCTTTGATATGATTGGTTCTTACGGCGTTGTTTTGTGTTGCTATTAGAGATTTTGTTTCTCTCTTAAAGTTTCCTCTTCTTAGCCATGTCCTGGTTTTGTCATGTGAGATGTTGTTTATTAGTCATTTAAAACGTCCATAGAGTTGTTTTCTTCCCGTTTTTGTTTCCTACTTATTGTCATTCTGTTGTCCATCGTGTTATCAGTATCGTTTCTGATGGCAGTAATAAGTCCTCCTTCGTGTTTTTCTATGTATCTTCGAGTCGTCGTATCGATGCGTCAACGTTGTCTTCAATGCTGGCAGGTCCCCTTCCTCTCTTTTTTCTTGATACATATTGCCTGTCAACGTCGTCTCTGGTTTGGAATACCTTATGCGTTGTCATTAGTTTTCTTGTTCTTTGGTCCATTTGTTTAAGTTCATCTCTGGTCCACTTCAAAAAGGGTCCGGAATATCTAATGAGGTGTACAGCACAGGTATTTATTCATTTGATAAGGTTTCGGCAAGAAAGTTTTGTCTTGAGTAGTTTTCTAGTTCTTCTGAGATATCCTTTTTGAATTTTGTCTTTCATTTCCACTTGTTTGATGGTGTCAGACTCTAAGATGCCCAAGTATTTGTAGGTTTCATTTTCTGCGCGCGTTCTAATATTGTCTTGATATTATTATTATTATTTACCCCTTTAGAGTTTTTCATATCAGTGTTAGCCGATGGTATTTCATCTACACTGTGGAATAATAAAAATGATATAATAATAATAGTAATAATCAGAAAATACCTACACCTTGCTAGAAAACTAAAAAGAAAAACTATGAAACATGAACGGGACAGGAATATCATTTGTAATTGGCGTGCTCGGGATAATTTCCAAAGGCTAGGAAAAGGGACTTGAAAACTTATAAATCAGAGGACAAGAAGAGACCATCAAAACTACCGCATTATTAATATCGGCCAGAATACCAAGAAGAGTCCAAGAGACTTGAGGAGACTGGCCTGCATTTAAACTCAAGTAAAAAAGAATACATCAGCGAACGTCAGGGTGAAAAACACCCAAAGTCTTTTGTGATTTGTACACAGTTAAATAGTTCCAAGTTTTGCTATTAATTACTAATGATTCAATTTAGACACATTTAAAGTGTTTCAAGTATTGCTATTTAACACTAATTATTCTATTCAATATTATTCATTCATTTTTAAACAGTTAAATGTTCCAAGCATTGCAATGTATCACTAACAATTCAATTAGGATTGGGAAAGGTATGAATCCAATTATTCTCCCTCCAGCTATGGGTAAATAGTAGGGCAGACTAGGTTCTTCAGACTAGGTTCTTCGGTGAGGCAACTAGTCTAGGAGAAGGAAAACTCTGAATTCAAACCTGTTAAACTCTGCTTAAAAATGACCTTGTGTCATATCCTGCCTAGCGGAGGGCTTGGTGATATATATATATATAGAGAGAGATAAATAGACAGATAGAGAGAGAGTAGAGAGAGTAGAGAGAGGGGGGAAAATTGATAGATACACAGATGGATTGAATGGAACATAATGAGACGAATAGAAATAAACATCGAGAGATAGATTGATAATAGACATACTATGAGAAACAGATAATAAATACAATGAAACAGACAGATAGATAGATAGATAGATAGATAGATATGAACATAACGAGACTGATAAGTGGCCGCACCCCCCACACTTATATATATCCTCTAATAATGATTTACTCATCTAACTTGCTAACCGTTACAGTACGTGAGACGCCAAAACACACACACATATATATATATATATATATATATCATTTTACATATATAAATACATATGCACACACACACACACCAGTTTATATATCTATATATATATATATGTGTGTGTGTATGTGTATGTGTGTGTGTGCGAATGTGTGTGTATGTATATGTGTGTGTATATGTTTGTATGTGTGTGTGTGTGTGTGTGCGAATGTGTGTGTGTGTGTGTGTGTATATATATATATGTGTGTGTGTGTGTGTGTGTGTGTGTGTGTGCGAATGCGTTCACACGCGCATGCGCGCGCGTGTGTGTATAATTAACAATTTATTCGCATCTAAGAACCAGTACAATCGAAACTTAACGCTGACAATTAGCGAAGCAATACTAAACCAACCACACAGTTCACCCGATCCTTCAGTTCTTTTTGACTGACCCTTAGTCAGCACTGGGTCGTACCACGCGGTGCGATCGGCTGGCCTCGAGACTGTAACTGCTCTAAGAAGTTAGCGCCCGCCGCTAGTCAAGTCTAAGTGGTTAGAAAGAAGGCGGGAAAAAGAAGAACAAAACAATTAGAACGTTTATAATGATGTATGATCGGCGTGAAAAGTCTAGAACAGAACATAAAACGATTGAGAAAGAATATGAATAGGAAAATAGCGGAAAAGAATCACGTCTCCTTGTTTTAAATTCTCTAAATTAAGTCTATTCAAACTTGGTTTGTGTTTTCGATCATTCCGTAGAAAGAAAAAAAGTTTTAATTTGTTATATTGAATGAAAACGAGTCTCTCTGAGCATATGCTTAATGGTATTTCCTCCAATCATATACGAGAGTTGGGGGGGTCCTCGTTGTGTAGTGGTTAAAGCGCTAGACTGCGGAATAGTAGTAAGCGCGTTCGAACTTCAGTTACGCTATTGTGTTCACTTTCAGACAAATACCCTCGGAAAGTTATGAACTCTTTATCCACCCAGGTATGAGTTAAATAATACGACTACTGTTCTTCTAGAAGGGTGGATTTTGGATTAAATAACCTAAGAAAGTTGACTGGCCACTAAACAACAAAAGACATTAAACGTACACACATTCAAGACTCACACACACACACACACACATGTAGAACTCTAGACATAAACAAGGACCCACATATACACAAGAACACACTCATGTGCTAATGCAGACAGATAGACATTGATATATAAACATGACCGGAGCTAGTCCTCGGGATGTTATGTCTAAAGAGCTAGACTGTGAGTTCGAACTCCAGTCGGGTCATTACATTCATTTTCTGTCTAATATCCTCTGGTGAAAGGCATGAACCCTCTTATTGCCCTGCTATAGGTTCAATACTATTACTGCTGTTCTTCATCAAAGATGACACTGGCATTAGATAACCCTCGAAGATTGCTATGCCATTAACTATGATGACATTGCAGGGGCTCACTGGTTTGGCACAAGAACCGTTTTCACATCCATCATATTCTTCTTATCTCTCACCGACTGACTAACATTTTTTAAAGGATCAAGAGAATTTTTCGTCAAAACGTTCCGTTACAAAAGGGAAGTAGAAACTGTATTTGGAGATTTCTTAACCTCCAAACCTGTAGAATTTTATCAAACCGGCATAAATATCTTTGTTAATCGCGGGCAGAAATGCATATATATTCATATTTTGACCAAATTAAAGGCCGTTTGAATATGTTAATTCAAGAATAAAAGATTTTAAACGGGATAAGATTTAAAAAAATCTATTCAAATGAACAAGGCTGTAATAATAGGGAGTAAATAGTATATATATATATATATATATATATATATATATATATATATATATATATATATATATATATATATATATATCTATGCAGCAGTCCTTCATTTAAGCATATTAAATTAAATAATAAAGACCTAATGAGTTGAGGATTCGCTAATGCTCCGGGAGATCGCGGTTCAATCTCAGGTCGAGTCATACCAAAGACTTAAAAACTGGTACTTGATGCTGACTTGCTTAACACTCAGCATTATAAGGTAAGGATTAAGGGTAAAGTGGAGCAATCCAAGTAATGGAGTAGCGCCCTCCCCTACACCTCGGTGTGGTAGATATTGAAAAGGGGGCCTTTGGGTCACCCTCGACTCAGGCTGCCAATCCCCTCAAGTTCTTAGGTTGTAGGGTGGAGTTGGTAGATGAATTTATCGAGAGCGCATTTCATTGGCCATCAGCATTATTAGCTCTGATAATTTTAGACTTGAGTTGGTTATTTGGATTATTATTCAGTTTTCTAAATTTGTTTTTGTCTTTGGGAATGGTCTGTAATTTAGTATGGTAATCAGATTTATCAATTACGATGTAAATATTTTTATTGGCTTTTTTTCTGGTGACGTCCGAATATTTATGCAATTGTTCACAGCATATTTTAGTAGTGGGTTTAGAAGGATAGAATTCTTGTATTTTTTATTGGATCTATTTTTAATAATTGGGATTTTGACTTGGTTCTGTTCCTGGAGTTTTATTATGTTTTGATATAAGATTTCGATTTCAGTGCGTTTTAAACTTAATTAAATCCTTTAAAAAAATAATTGTTTGGATCCAAGTTGAGGAAATCCTTCTGTGCTTGAGTAAGTTCGTAATCAGGGAGGCTTGGGAATTTATCATCGTTATTCAGAAATAATATGCATGCATTATAGAGGTTGTTGAGTTTCTTTTTAGTATTTTGTGTTTATGTTGAAAATGATTATGTACAGTTTGTATTTTACGGCTTGTAATAGTTGATTTGGGAGATAATTCTTTTGTTTGTTACGAACAATATATATATATATATATATATATATATATATATATATATATATATATATATATATATATATAGCAAACCCTCCCGACAAGCATCATATGACAGAAGGTCTTTTTTTAAGCGAAGTTTAACAGGTTTGAATTTGGGATTTTCTTTCTCAATGACTATGTTTTAGACCATGTTTAATTTACACAGTCTGACCTATTATTTACCCATAGCTGGAAGGAGAATCGATGCATTAAAACCTTTCCCGATGAATAAATAATATGAAGGGCAGGAAAGTTGTAAATGGAACAATGTAAGAGATGACAGGAATGATTTTATCTGGCAGTGACTGAACAAATTTAATTCATGTATATCAGAAGATACAGCTGTAACTCTGAGTTATCGGTAACAAACATTTGCAAACAAAAATATATCTGACTCCAGGACATTATCAGCTAAACACTTTGATTTACAGCAGTTTTTTTTACAGCAAGCGTATATATATATATATATATATATATATATATATATCATGTCGTGCTGTAAGTACGGATTTCCCTGACTCTCCCTCTCCATTCGTCTCTATCGTCCATCGCATTCGGCAGGACCCCTAGACTACACCCTGTTGTAGATAGGTTCTAGCCGGACGTCCAACACCTGCTCATTCGTGTGAAGGAGTTCACGGGAGAATATCGCTTATGAGCTTTTTTTTTTTACATCTCCAGCAGTGTCCTGCTTGTCTTGTTCGTCTGATTTAGATGCTTTTAGATATGGGAGATATGCGACCGTATAGTTGCTATTTTGTGGAATGTTGTTTCTACGATTTGTTCAATATGGCTCGAAGCATTTTTGAGCAATTGCTGTCAAACTTTTTCTCCAATCGCTTAGTCAGCATCTATGCAGTGCATCTATATAGTAGTATGGACAAGACTCGGAAAAATCGGCCTCCATGTCAATGTGGACAAAACAGAGTACATGGCCTTCAATGAAAATCAAGCAGGCGATATCTCCAATCTAAAAGGTAGCTCCTTGAAACTAGTGGACATATTCGCTTACCTCGAGAGCAGCATCTACTAAAAATGACATCATTACACGACTAGCAAAGGAATTGTCCGTTATAAATAAGCTATCATGCTATCGGACATATGAAGGTCAGACATATCCGTTAAAATTATGTGCAATATATATATATATATATATATATATATATATATATATATATATATATATATATATATATATATATATATATTACAGCGAATATCCTTGGTGTCGTGGCTAATGTGCTGGATTGTAACCACGTAGAAAGCAAATTCAAAATCCTGTCGTGTTATTACATTCACTTTCCCGCCAATACCCTTTCAAAATGTATGAACCCCCTTATCTTTGTCCAAGGTATGGGTTAAATATTACTACTGTTGCTCTACGAGGATAGCTTTGACATAAGATAACCTTCGAAGTTTGATATGCCATTTAATAAATGAACAAAGAAGAAATGAAACAAATCTCTCTTTCTCTCTCTCTCCCTCTTTCTTCTCCCTCCCATATATATATATATATATATATATATATATATATATATATATATATATATATATATATATATATATATATATATATATATTCTAAGCGTGGTCAGAAAAGTACACCTGATAAAAGCACCATTTTTAATTGCCAAAAAATGACTAATGATCGAATTAAAATAAAGTTTTCGGCACTTTAAGAATAAAAGATAAATCTTCTCTTAAAATATTTTCTCGAAAATCTGGAGCCAGCATCTTTTTTTAATTGTTTTATTGTCGTGCGTCAACCCCTCTTCAATCATTTAGTTAATTTGCTTTAGTTAATGAATTTGTCACTGAATGATTTTTACGTTCTTTTTAAAAAAAAATATTCCATTGAGAAATGCAATTACCATTTTTTATGATGGAATGACGAAGTGTTTGTATGGACATTTTACTTTTTCCGTCATTTAAAAAACAATTCAGTATTGCTATTCATAGTTTTGACAAATTCTTTTTTCTTTTTTGCTTTCGTAATTTTTAACAATACAGTTTTGTTACGTTTTCACCTTAATCTTTTAAATTTTTTTTGAGATATTTTATAACTGACAACTGTAGATTAAGATATTTCTACCCCCACCTTTGTAGGATATGGGTTATTTAACGTAAATCTTGGAAAAATCTCTGTGACTGATTTGGTGAAACACATAGGTCGTATCGATATACTTTGTAATTTTGTTTTTGTTTGGGGGCGATATTTTTTGTATGGATGCCTGCAAAGGCTATAAATATACTGTTTTTGGTAGAATTATTTTGACGATAATTAATTATTTTTTTTCAGCTGCAAAACTATTGCCTCCGTAGAAATGATCAAATAGGTTTTTAAGGTTTTATTTATTTTTCATTTTTGTAAATATTATTTTCAATTTTTCTTTTTTTGTTCAATTTAGCAGATATACCATTGACAGGACATGAAACTCAAATATAAAACTAAAATGATACAAATATTTGTTATATTTTTTATATTAATGCATAATACAATGTTGACTTGTTTGTTTGTTTGTTTGGTTGATTTGGTTTTATGGCATACCAACCATTGTAGGTTATTTAATGCCAAATCCATTTAAAAACATATAGACAGTTCTATTTTAAACAATTTAGTTTAGCATAAGTACACAGTTTAGTTCAATTCGACTCATAGATAAGACCTCATCAGGTGCTACCACTCCGAGCCGTAGTGGACCTGGGAGTGATGGTAATGAAGGGATACTCCGCATTCCCTAAAGCTCCGCCATTTGTGGAACCTCACACTCAGATTGTTTAGTGTCATATCTAAGACACTCACTGAGAGAGTCTTACTCCTCTGTAGATATGCAGTCAGTGTATTCTTCTGGGGCAAAATAGATTGTTGAAGTAATGTAAAAAATACAGAAATTGACCAATTAACTGATGAAAAGATAATGAGTCATGAAAGATTCTTTTTTTATAAAGAAAATGGGGATTGTTTTTATTTATTAAGAATAAATGAATAAATAAATTCAAGACACTTGTCACGCAGATTCTATGGAAACATTATCCAGTGAAGCTGGTGTGAAGAACAAACAAAAAGTGAAATGACAACAATAGAATTTGCCATTTAGTTGATCTTCCCTTTCCAATTGACCAGGGATTGAAAATAAAAGAAAGCGAAAATATTAAGAAATACTTGAACCCGGAGAGAGAACCGAAAAAAAAAAATGCTGAACTGTCTGTGACGATGATACCACTTGTAAATGGCGCGCTGTGAACGATCCCCAAAGACTTTGGAAAGAGACTGGAGGAATTGGAAATCAGAGGAAGAATCAAAACCATCCAGACCTCAGCATTGTAAAGATCGACAAAGATACCGGGGGACCTTAGAAGACTTAGTGTCATTCATTTTAATAATAATAATAATAATAATAATAATAATACGCATAAACTCCTATCGGAATTTAATATACAAACGGATCACCTAATCCCGGCCAGAAGACCAGACCTCATAATAATCAACAAAAGAAAGAGAATCTGCAAAACTGTTGACTTTGCTGTCCCGGCGGACCACAGAATAAATCTGAAGGAAAGTGAAAAGAAGGCTAAGTACCTCGACCTTGCTAGAGAATTGAAAAATCTGTGGAACATGAAAGTAACGATTGTGCCAATTGTGATTGGTGCGTTAGGCACAGTAACTAAAGGATTATTAAAGGGCCCGGAGGAATTGGAAGTTGGCGGACGGGTAGAGACTATCCAAACGACAGCATTGCTGAGGACGGCCAGAATACTGAGACGAGTCCTGGAGACTTGAGGAGACTTGCTGTCACTCAAACTCCAGTGAAAAACAATCAGCTAATACTGATGTGATAAACTCTAGAGGAGTAAATAATAATAATAATAATATTAGTGCACTCAGTTTTGTCACCAAATTATTAAGACAGTGACTGGGAGACTTGGCAATAAGAGGACGTGTGGAGACCATCCAAAGTACAGCATTATCCAGATCGGCCAGAATACTAAGGAAAGTTCTGGAGACTTGAGAAGACTTGTAGTCACTCAGACTGCAGTGAGAAACCATCAGCTAACTCTAGTCTGAAAAACTCTCAAAAGAGTAAAATAAAAAAAAAACGATGGATAACTTTTACCTTGGTCATTGTATTTAGAATACTTCAATTATATGATGAAAACAAAGTAAGAAGACATCTCTTTCAAAATTATTTAAAAATACAACGTCCCTAAGGTGAGACGTTTTTTTGTAAACAGCTAAGCCATTAGATTTCTTTGATTTAATGATGCAATTCAAAAGTTAGCCTCCTAGAAGAGAGACGCTAAAGACAGTAAAACATTTTAGTTTGTTCGATTAGAACAGCAATAATAAGAAAATGGTAGGAAACGTTTGGATCCGGTGGAAAGACGATGGACATCTTACACATGTTCCTTATATATGTTTTGTTGTAACGAAAGATCAAAAGCTGAATGAAAAAAACTAATAACACATTCGTTGTCCATCACATTTAACAAGACTTGGACGCACGCAACCACACACACACACACACACATATATATATATATATATATACGCACACACATATATATATATATATATATATATAATTATATATATATGTAACCATGTATGAATATTTGCATATAGATTTTTACACATGCGTACACACACATACACACACACACACACATATATATATATATATATATATGGATAAATATCATTTGTACCTGCTTAGATATACACGTATATAAATATACATAAAGATATAAAATGCACACACACACACACACACACACATATATATATATATATATATATGCATAAATATACGTATGTACCTGAGTAGATATAGACATAAAAGTATTCATATACATATATATTGCACACACACACACACACACACACACACACACACACATATATATATATATACATATATTTATATATATATATGTATTTATGTATATATATATATATTGTCATCCACATATATACATATATATATATATATATATACTTATATATATATATATTGTCATCCACAGACATATATATATATATATAAAGCATGGACAGCTATCAATAGGCTATCGACTATATGGAAATCAGACCTAACCGATAAAATGAAACGCAGTTTCTTCCAGGCAGCGGTCACATCGATACTGCTATATGGATGCACTACATGGACGCTAACAAAACGGCTGGAGAAGAAACTAGATGGCAACTACACAAGAATGCTGCGTGCAATCTTGAACAAGTCCTGGCAGCAACACCCCACAAGACACCAACTGTACGGCCACCTGCCCCCTATCACGAAAACTATTCAAGCTAGGCGAACCAGACATGCAGGACATTGCTGGAGAAGCAGAGATGAACTCATAAGAGATGTACTCTTATGGATCCCCACACACGGCCGCGCAAAAGCAGGACGACCAGCACGAACGTACATTCAGCAGCTATGTGAGGATACAGGTTGTTGTCCTGAAGACCTACCTAGGGCGATGAACGATAGGGAGGAGTGGCGAGAGAGGGTCAGGGATATCCGTGCTGCCAGCACGATATGATGATGATGATGATGATATATATATATATATATATATTACACTATTCTGTGTGGACACTGTATGCTGTTTAGAAGGATTATGTATAGGGACGGGTGACGAGAGAGTAAAAGGAACACATTCTGATGTTTTGATGATGATGATGATGATGATGATGATGGCAAATACATACATACATACATACATACATACAAGCATGAATTCGTGTAAATACGTACCCTCAGACGTACACATGAGTAAGAGACAGAAAAGAAATTAGAATGAAGTAGTTTTTATATTTTATTGCCCGAGGTCAAAGTCTGTATACATGCTTGAAATGGAGTTTTCGAATCTCGGCTCTAATTGTACCCGAATGATAAAAATTCACAAGTCAGATATAAGAAAGCTTCCCTATCAATATATATATATATATATATATATATAACCTAGAAAGGTTTAATTACCATTACGAGATTTGTTCAGATTATTGAACACATTCTTTGTGTGGTTTTTGATGTTTCCATAACTTTTCAGCCGATTTAATCGACAAAATTTATGAGTTGAACAATCAGTATGGAAAGGGATGGTTCTCCTTACTTCAGAAATCAGTGACCAATCGAATAGAAGTGGAGTCTAATATACCGGCTCTTTATGCGAACGATAAAAGAAACCCGAATAACAAGGAGAATATTTCAAATATCTCTTGGAATATAACTTCAGATATACGAGCATCCACCATCCAAAAATAATGTCACCTATTTATTTCCAAAGAAACTGCAGTCGATACAAGAGAGCACCACAACACCGTGTGGTAAATTGAACGGGAGGTTTTCAGCCATAAAATATTTTTCCCACATAGTCAAATCTATTGAATATACTTATTTTTTGCCAGTGATTAATAAGAATCCGCATACTGTTCTCGTAATGAATTATGTTCTTCTTCATCAGTGATTGATGTTAGTGGTATAGCAGTAGTTGAACTTTCGCACTAAAAACCATAGTTTTGTTTTAATTGTTCTGTGGCAGTTGATTAAATCTTTTGAGTGAATAATAAGTCAACGCAATACGTTAGTTAGTTGGTTGGTTGGTTTTACTATTGTTCGTTTATTTTTAAACGAATAAAATATTTTAGTCTAAAAAACAGAAAAACACTTTCTGTAGTAGATTGCCTTTTATTTTTATGTTTTTAATCATGTGTTTGCACCCAGGTAAGCTATCAGGTATCTGTAAGCAAAATTACCCATGTCCTTATAGTTTTAGGGTTTTAAGTACTTTTTATCTTGTAAGAGAGGGCAGCAGAACCGACATTCTGGCAAATTAGCCTCGGTCATGAAAGTAATAACATATAGCTGAACTCTTCGAAATAGGAAACTTTACAACCATTTGATGAATGTTCACAAAGACCAAACAGTCGAATATAATCACAGGTGGTTGGTAATGCGTTTCAGCAGTGCTGACGGTGATGAGAGTAAAAAAAGAAAAAAAATCACTGTAGTTGTCAACCTCTAAAAGTAAGAGCAACTGAAATAGCATATCCATGTGAATCGAAATGATTAAAGACGGTCGACTTGGATTTTCGTGACAACATCGCTGAAATTCCAGCTGACAGACTTTTATATATATATATATATATATATATATATATATATATATATATATATATATATATATTTAAAAAAAACTGATAGAGGAATTATAAATTGAATTACCATGACAAGATAATCCGCAGAGCTCTTTGCGTGATATACGGAACCACTGGACAACTGTTTCGACATTATTAGGTCTCATCAGAAGTGTATACCGTGATCTCAACCACTTGAGATTGAACCAACGACAAAAGAATGTAGAGCCGAAACTCTACCACTGAGCTAATGGTCCACATCGCACACACAATGCCAAATAAAGTAGTCCGCATTCTTTGATAAATTTTATTAAACTTGAGCGAAAACTTTGTTGAAAAACAAAAGTTACAATGTCTTTTCTTTAAGAAAATAAAAATAAAAGGTATAGTGTAAAAATGCATCAATATTTAAATCATAAGAGAGAAAAGTTCATGCATTCATGTGGGAGATTGTATTGCTTTAAATATAGATAACACATTTCAGCGTGTAAAAGATCTTTATGTGAGAATGTCAGTATATGATGAAAAAAAGTGTTTATAAGCTAACGTGTACGTGAATTAAAAAGAAATCAGCAATAGAAGAGAAATCTGATAATTAGCATGAATAATTAAGGAAGAGATTTTTGTTTTAAAAATTATCAAGCAATGTTGAAATCAAATGCATGCTTTAAGTAATAGAATGTTAGATTTTCACACCAGATAGAGGAAGACGAATGTTTTGAATAGAAAACATCCATAATCTGATGGAGATTTATCTATTTAATTGCATAATGTATAATATTAAGTTGGACTCCAAATTAGATAAACATTGTTGATTCATTTATCGTTGATTCTAATTTATTAAAAGTGTACTTTTTATCATCTAGGAAAGAAAAGATTTTTTAAATTTCATTTAGTTTTGATCCTTTTAAATGTTCGAGGCAATTCATATTATCATCTTGCCCACTCGGTTGGAGCTGTAGAATACACCACCTGCATTTCTGCTGAGGGGTAAGAACCCAATCGCAATGAGTATCCTAAGTATGACTCAAAACACTCTGATGGTGAGATTCCAGTAATACAGGAGCTTTGGAGAATGTGGAGTGCCACTTCATTGCCATGGATTCTAGGTCCACTCTGTCCGGGAGTGGTAGTACCTGATAGCGTCTTATCTATGTATCAAATAGAACTAAACAGTGGTGCAATGATTATCGTCTCAGGATATGGACACGGCGAAACGAGTTCAAATCCTGGACCTGACTGATTGCATTTCACATAGCACTAATATCCTTGGGAAAGGTATGAATCCAAAATATTCTCCCTCCAGCTATGGGTAAATAGTAGGATAGACTAGGTTCTTCAGCCTTGGTGAGGCAACTTGTCTAGGAGAAGGAAAACTCTGAATTTAAACCAGTTAAACTCCGCTTAAAAATTGACCTTGTGTCATATCCTGCCCGAGCGGAGGGGTTGGTAAATATGATCAAATAGAACTAAACGGTGTATTCATGCTAAACTGAATTGCTTGAAATAGAGCTGTTCTGACATTAAAGCAGCGTGCTTATTCTAAACTGAATTGTTTGAAATGGAACTGTTTCTGAATGCTAAACTGAATTATATGAAATAAAACTGCTTTTGATATTCAAACTGAATTGTTTGATATAAACCGCATTGCTTAAATAGAATTGTTTTGACATTTAACTGTGGGTAAACAAAAACTGTTCTTATTATAGCATAGCCAAGATATGGCAACGTGAAATGTACATATAATGTTCATAACATATACATAGGACCTTTGAATCTCGAAACACGAAAAACACTTACGATTCCTTAGTTCAGGAGCGAAACTTTTTATTACCTTTGAGTTTAAAGGTTCTTCGACATAAGGAGAGAGATACACATTCTTTCTATTCTGGCTTTTTCATCTCCCTGTCCCATCTCATGCGGCGCCCGTAGCGCCCAAATTCGTCTGGCCGCTGCGAACCCCGGAAGTCGACCCTTCTCGTTTGGTGTTTAGTTCTCAACTCAACTAACTGACTTTTTCAGAATCCCCCAAACCCTCCGCGTGCGTCCAGTGCCTGACGTCACCCTCACTCTCTAGACCCCTTTCCCATCTTGGCTATTGGGACATCTCTGAGTGACACGTCCGCTCCGCCCGCGCGCGTGAACACCTGCGTTAATGTTGCACCTTAGTAACCCATGCACAGAGCCGAAAGATTCTCAGCCTAACTAAACCCAAAGGCATAAAACGAAATCCCTCGGCCATTATATAACATTATACTTAACTGAATTGTTGAATCAGAACTGTTTGACAGAACTGAATTGCTTGAAATAGAAATTTTTTTTGACAATTAACCTGTGTAGTTATGCCAAACTGAATTTTTCTCAAGTCAACTCTGGCTCAGAGTGGTAGCACCTGATAGAGTCCTATCTAGGGGTCAAGTAGAACTAAACTGCGCACTTATACGAAATTAAATTACTTGAAAAAGAACTATTTTTATATTCAAACTACGTGCTTATGATAAACTGAATTGTTTCAAATGGAACTGTTTTTGTATGCGAAACTGAACTGCTTCAAATAGAACGGTTTTTACATGTAAACTGCGTACCTATGCTAAACTGAATTGTTTGAAATAGAACTGTTTTGACATTTAACTGTGTGTGGACAGAAACTATACTTATACTAAACTGAATTGTTTGAATTTGAACTTTTTGACTAAACAGAATAGCTTGAAATAGAAATGTTTTTGACAAACTGTGTACTTATGCTAAATTGAGTTGTTTTAAATAGAACTGTTTATTTGTATAAAAATGGATTTGACATTTAATAAACTAGAAAGCTTGATATGCCATGAAACCCAAACAAACAAATAGCAAACAATGGGAATATCATCTATAAATCTCAAAGAAACCGAATAAACAAAACGATTGGTGTATCAATACAAAAATGTAGACACAAACATAATAACTTCTCGAGTCTATTTTCTCACATTTTTAATACAATTTTAGTACGAAAATCAGTCGATTTTCCATATATATATATCATCATCATCATCATGTCGTGCCGCCAGCACGGATATCTCTGACCCTCTCTCGCCACTTCTCCCTATCATTCATCGCTTCTGGCAGGTCTTCAGGGCTACATCCCGTATCTTCACATAGCTACTGTATGTATGTTTGAGCTGGTCATCCTGCTTTTGCTTAGCCATATGCGGGGGTCCATAGGAGTACATCACTGATGAGTTCGTACTTACTTCTCTAGCTGTGTCCTGCGTGTCTGGTTCGTCTAACTTATATAGTTTTCGTGACGGGAGGCAGGTGGACGTATAGTTGGTACCTTGTGGGGTGTTGCCGCCACGACATGGAAAGTTGGATAAGTCAAACACCTAATTTAAATTTAGATTTGTGTTATTTCGTTTGGCTTAATTTCATCTCGAACTTCTTCAGACAGAGACCGTTTTCTGAGTTTTTCAATTTAAAAGCATATGAAGAGGAATGATAAGATGGTGGACGGTGTATAATTGTAGCAGGAAAGCTGGGAGGGATTTAAAGGCAAACGTATCATGTTTCATTTTTTGTTTTGAAAGAGATAGATTTGATTTTAGGGAGCTGATAAAAAAAATGAGGAGGGGTTTTTGGCATATCTTGTTTCATGGAAAGGTATTGACTATAATGTGATGTCACAGAAAATTGTCTATATTGTGGTGTCTGGGTTGTAATTGGAGTGAGGATGGGCAAAGAGGTAAAGTGATAAGGAAACGTTAAGGATTATCAAAAGTATGGTGTCACACAGTGAAAAAATGTCCATCCGTTTTCTATTTTGATTTTGCTTTCGTTTAATATGATGTTCGCTTGGTATGGTGATATTTGGTAAAAACCTGGACCTTTTTTCATAAGGTTTCTTTTGTAAATGGCCGCAGATACTAGTAATCTTCGGGATTTTTTTGCAGAGTACAGGTTTGATTAGGGTGGCTTCATCTCTAACATGTGAAAGAAAAGGACGTTTCGATCGTCATTAGTTTTGACTAATAGTTTGTGTTCGAAAGATCTTTTTTTCTAGATTGTGTTGGGTTTCACCGATGCAGTGTTTGTTGCAATCTTTGCGTGGGATGGAATATATGCCTGCGTGAGAGGTGGTTTCGTTGTTGGTCCATTTTGAGATGTTTTGAGGTTTTTGGTTTGTGATGTAGTTTGTGTGATAGGTATTCCTAATTTGGTTAGTTAGTCGTAGAGTGTTATGTTACGTGTGTTTGTGGGTAGAGAGATCGGTTTATGAGTGATGGTGATAATGGGGTTGGTTTTCTTTGGATTATTTGATGTGAGTGTTAAAGAGCTTTTTTCTAGTATTTAATATGAATTTTTTTTAGGTATTTTAGGCTTTTGAGGGAATGTACGATGTATTCAGATTCTTCATTAAGGTCTTGCGGGCTACATATTCTGAGTGCTCCTTGGTAAAAGCCTATTATGAGGCCTGTTTTGATTTTGTTGTTGTGGTGGAAGTAGAAATAAATGTAATCGTTTTTGTTTGTGGATTTACGGTAGACTTTAAAAGTTAAACTGTCTTGAGATTTGGTTATTAGAAAGTCCAAGAAGAGTATTGTGTTATTAGATTCTTTTTCATTGGTGAAATTGATTGAGGGTTCAACATTATAAAGATTTTCCTCGATCTCTTCAATTTTTGTTTTTGAGGTAGGAAAATAAATATATCGTCGATATATCTGAAATATTTGGTGTTGCAAGGTTGTATGTATTTAAAAGGGACAGATTGTAAAAATTCTTGAAATAGACAGCCTAATAGTCCGCTAAGTGGATTTCCCATGGATAGGCTTATTTGTATTGGCAGAATTTGTTAAATTTGAATTAAGTCATGTTTGCTATTTGTTTGAAGATGTTGACGAGGGTGTTTATAGGTAGTCATTCATCATCATGTCTTGCCACAGGCACGGATATCCCTGACCCTCTGTCGCGACTTCTCCCTATCGTTCATCGCCTCTGGTAGGTCTTCAGGGCTACATCCCGTATCCTCACATAGCTGCTGTATGATGTTCGAGCTGGTCATCCTGCCCTTGCCCGGCCATATGTGGTGGTCCACAGGAGTTCATGACTTAGCTGTCCATGCCTTCGTTAGCCGCGTGTCGATGTCTTTTCTGTTGATGATACGCTGCTTCCTCGGTAGGTGAATTTGTCTACTAGTTTAAGAGGGGTTCCATCTAGTGCGGTGATGTCACCTGTTCGAATTTAATATAGTAAATTTATTCTTTTTTAAATTTAGTTTTTTAATTACATTTTGACCAAAATTTCTGATTTTATATTAAATTAGATTTAAACTTTAATCAAAAACTTTACATAATGATTCAGTAATAGATATATTAAATTAAACAAAGATTTAATTCATTTTAAATTATTTTAAAATTTCGAAAACTATTTAGAACCTATTAATTAGTTACACTTTTTATGAGTATTTTTTTAAAAATAAATTTATAAAAAATCTAAAAGATCTGAAGAAGTCCTGTTAAATTTTTTTCGTGTTTTTGAAAATTTCAAAAATGCGTAATAGGATGGATATAAATTTATAAAAATAATAGTATATATATATATTTATATAGCATTTTTATTCAGCTTGATTCTCACTGGGTGCTCTTTACTTTTGGTCTTGGGCCACAACTAAGCAAAAATTTGTAAATAAATGTTGGTGGTTTATGTACAGATAACCTTAACTTACAATAGAACATGACAAAATCCAAGGAAATATATATGTATATATATATATATATATATTTATATATATATATTGCGCCAAATCATAGTGTCTACTATTGTCCTATATATGGGTCAAATAGAGCTGTTTGAAAATGATTAAAATTGACTAGGAATACGTGAAACAATATAATGTTCAAACAAATTATTATTATCTAGAAGAATTATTAATTTTGGAGTGGAATAATAGAAACAATTTAACTGTATGCAAGTTTTAATAAGAATAGTTACTCAAAGCAAGGATTGCTTACTAAGCATTATTTTCATTAGTTACTAGAAACCATAAAACAATTTGCGTATATATATATATATATATATATATATATAGAGAGAGAGAGAGAGAGAGAGAGAAAGAGATTATTTTTCCTGGTTGCAATATCAGTGATTAAAGCAGTTGATAGATTTGTTGATAATCAATAAAGATCATGGTCTTTGATGGTTGTTTGTCTCTTGCAAACCAGCCAAATTGCTTTCGACATTTAACTCTTGCAATATCCAGACATCAAATTATCATTGCTTCTTGGGGTGAGATATCGACGATATATCACGAAGACATCCAATTCTATGAGCATTGGATTCTTTCATTGAACAATCTCCCACTCTTCCGTATCTTTTCGCATCGAAAGTTGAGTAGATAATTGCAATAAACGGCAATTTCAAGAGCACACCGGGTTATCCTAATCTGCTTACGTTCTTAATAAATAATTATATAACGAACATGTTTCTTGTTTTTGACAATAGAGAAGAATATTTGTAAATCTTAGATGGATCAAATAACTAAAACGTAGGAGTCATATGCCAGAAAGATGTAGTGATGAAGTGTGATTGTTTTTGAATCCAGTGGTATGTATTCCTAGGAAACCAGGTATCCATTATGTTTAACGAATGATTAATTTCTATTGAATCATACAGCATTTGAGGAAGACGCAGTAAATTTATATCTATTGTAATGAATACATAAAACGTGTAAGTAGACATTCACCTTTAAAAATTTGTACCTTTCATAAGCAAAATTCAATTTGCCGTAATCTTTTTTCTTATAATAAAAAATAGATGAGGAGGTGCCTGTGGTGTAATGGTTATCGTCGTAGGAAATGGACACGGTAACACGAGTTCAAATCCTGGATGAGACTGATAGTATTTCACATAGAACTAATACCCTTGGGAAAGGTATGAATCCAATTATTCTCCCTCGAGCTATGGGTAAATAGTAGGGCAGACTGGGTACTTTAGCCTTGGTGAGGCAACTAGTGTACGAGATGGAAATCTCTGAATTCAAACCTGTAAAACTCCGGTTAAAATTGACCTTGTGTCATATCCTGCCGGAGCGGAGGGGTTGGTAAATATGATAAAAATAGATACGTTCTGATGATATACGATGGTTGTTCAAAATGTTCTAAGCTTCACCAAGAAACAACGGACATAACTGATCATTCTAGTCGAGACAACGCTAAACCACTTGGAAAATATTTATATCTGATCAGCAAATTTTAACTTGCATGAATCTCTTAAACGAATATTCTGCCTGTAAGAATTTTAAAACGAGCCAGACCTCATTCGTTTACATGCAGTTTAATGGATAGAATACACGGCATGTTATACTAATAGTAATTTACGAAGCTCTTTGCTTCGATGTGGCACAAGGCCGAATGAATGGGGCGCACAATGAGACATGTAATACTAATAACTCAATTTAACATCAGTAAACTGTTTACACAGTTAAATGGTTTCAAGTTTAAGAAAATGATTAAATAATTCTATAATTCGTAGATGGGAAGCTAAGAGGTACTATTACGACGGGTCAAAGTGAGAATAGGAGTAATGGCAAATAAAATTCTAAACATATTACCCACTGTTCCAAGACGCCCCAAAGTTCCATCATCAAATGATTTAGAGTGATATCCAAGACACAGAGTGGTAAGAACCCTCAGAAAAGTACCTGTTCTGAATATAATATCAGTCTGCATCTGGTGGTGAGCCTTTCTTTCTGAAGCTCTGATTTAGTTTGCTTTCTATCTTTAATAGCATCCCACTCTTCATGGATTATTTAATGCCAAAGCTATCCTTGTAGAAGAAGAATAGTAGTACTCTTTAAAACGGCTGGGTGAGTGAGAGGTTTATACCTTTTCCAAGGGTTAGAATCCTTGAAATAGGTATAATCCTCTCATCTGAAAGTAAACTCTATAGTGTAACCAAAGTACGAACTCGTTTACTGCGATTTCTCAGTCAAGCGCGTCAGCTATTACACCACAGGGACTCTACCTCTCAAGCTCTCAGATGTTTGGAGTACTACTTTTCTGATATAATTCCCAGATCTACTCTGAGAAATAGTACCTGTTAAGGTCAATTATATGAGTCAAATAGATAAGTTTTAAAATTGTCATTGTTGAATATATATATATATATATATATATATATATATATATATATATATATATATATATATCTTTTTTTTTCTTTAAAGAAAAAACCAAAGACCGGTTAATTTAGGATTATAAATTTATTTCCATCCTGTTTTTCAGTTTCTGGTGTGAACCAAAAACACGAAGAAAAATATAACAGGACTTTTTCAGATCCAATGGATAAATAAAACAGAATAGACACGTAGGATGGAGGGGGAGGGAGAAGAGATGAAGGAGTTACCTCCTCGTTTTATTGCATTTCCGTTTTTTATTTTTAATATTGCTCTGTAAAAAATTACATTGAGCTCTCTACCTGGAAAATTTAAATGTTCAGCTCCTGAATGATTTTCTTGTCCTCTAGGAATTACTCCCAAATCTGGTTTAACTGGACCGAATAATACTATATATATATATGTGTGTGTGTGTGTGTGTGTGTTGGGTAGCCATATAAGGAATAAAAGAATAAATGACCATAATACTTGGTTGAAAACATATAACTCTTTCTTTATTTTTCGCAATGATCTAAACTTCAGTAAGTGTGAGAGAGACAGCGATAGAGAGACGACGGACAGACGGAACACTGCTATATTGACCCTTATCTACTTCTTAGCCGCGTTGTGCCATGTTGAGTACCACACTTAGCACTTCAGTTTCTTGTCCCGAGGGAGCACTTCACCCCTCTGTGTACCCGCTTGTCGTGACTCTCAAGACTGTCCGTGTCTACGAGACACCAATACTGATCGTATCTGATTGCGTACCCGTGTATATATAGTTTCATAATTACTACACCTTCTTTCAGTTCGTCGCATCCTCTTCCGCCCGTTTAAGCTGGTGCATTCTGTTAAGAGAAATTTCTAATTGACGGCTCTATGAAAGGTCTATATGCAATAGATAGATAGATAAATAGATAGATAGAGAAAGTTCTGACAGATGAAAAAGCTTACCATCAGTTAAAATTGTCCGAATACTTTATTGTATGTGGTTGATAGTGATATGTACTTTTGATCTATGTATTCTCACTCATTTTCTTTTATGCTTTGTGAGTGTCTGTGGCGTCATGTTTATAGTAGTGGAATGCTGTTTTGAAAAAGTGAGTTCGAACTTGAGTAGATCTATTACGGTTATTTTCCGACTGATAATAATGAATTCCTTTCTCCTCCCAGCAATGGGTTAAATAGTATCGTTGTTGTTCTTTTACAAGGATGGCTTTATTTTAGTTAACCCTCGATTGTTGATATGCCATTAAAGAAAAGAAACTAATGAAGAAACTATTAAATGGAGGCGCTAGTGATATAACGATTATCGTAGTTAAAAATGGACACTGCAATCGGACAATAAGTGTGAAAACAACTATACTCACCACAAATATGGGTAAATTGTAGGGTCGAATTTACTCTTTAACCAGGGTATAGTATTTTGTCTAGCAGAAGGGAAACTCGAATCTTAAGCAATTTCTTCTTGATCAAGAGAAGCTACCTAGACTCAAGTTTTTCTGTCTGATTATTCTTGCCCAAAGCATCCTACATGAATAGCACCCCCACGACCAGACTAGATCAAGGAACCAGTGAAATTAGATCAATTTTATCTTTCGGAATTTTCAAAATATAATATGTCAAATGTTATGCCCCGATAAACGAGACTGCTTTTGCTTGAGTAAAGTCAGGAACCATATCCTCTCTATCTCTCCACAAATATGAGTAAATAGTTGAGTGCATCGGGTTCTCTAGCCTGCTATATAAGCCAATTAATCTAGGAAGAAGAAAACCTTGGAATTAAAAACCAAAGGGACAAGCCGGTTTGTTGGGGCTGTAGAATACGCCGACTGCATCTTTGCATAAGGGTAAGACCCCTTCCCTGAACGAGTGTCCCGATTATGACGCTATATCATGTGATGCGCGACTAGATTTCTCGAGCTTTTGATAATGTGGATTACTCCTTCATTACCATTACTACCAGATCCACTCTGAGCTGGAGTGATAGTATCTGTTAGGGTACCATATATAAGTCAGATAAAACTATTTTATCATTTACTATACTTGAAATCATTTAACTAAGTGCAAACGAATGGATACATTTGAATATAATCACTTGAGTTAAATAACAAAATAAGAAACCATTTAACTCGTTGTGAATAAAACTATTAGTGTTTGATTGCAATTGTTGAAACATTTTAACTCAGTGAAACTTAAATTATCAGTTTTAGATAGCAATACTTAAAGCCATTTAGCTATGTGCAAACAAATCAACTCTCGCTCGCTTAAAAATTTTACCAACAAACTATCCGTTAAGAAATCATATATATTGAGTAGATATGAATTTGGCATTGAATAACATCGAAGGATTTATAAGGCGTAGAACACAACCAAACCAACCAACCAATCAAAGGAAGTGAAGTTAGGAACTCCTCACCACAAAAACGTGCTAATCTCTAACACTGAAGTACCATCATTGACGTAGTGTGACTGGGACACAGTAACTCACAAAAAATCGAAGGATGACAGAAAAGAATAAGTAAAAATGCAAAAAAAAATCAAACAAACAAACAAAAATCATGATATGAGTCCCATCAGTAATTACAACAAAAATGGTCATTGAATAATGTGATGGCAGATGACGGGAGAAAACATCTATTTTATAATTTGGGGGTATTGTATAATGGTTATCAAGCTTGATTAGCATAGTATTCTTATTCAGTTTGATTCTCACTGGGTACTCTATACTTTTGGCCTTGGGCTACAACTAAGCAAAGATTTGTAAATAAATGTTGGTTGTTTATGTACAGAAAACCTTAACTTACAATAGAACATGACTAAATCCAAGAAAATAAAGAGCAGGAAGAGTGTTTTATGCCTGTCTCCCAATTAAAGAATATGTACCTACTTCGAAAATTATGAGTAGAAATCCAAGCGAGAACATCTATGCGTTATACCATATGATCATATAGAAAAATGGCTCTTCGTGAAATTAGCCATCTCTGAAATAGGTCTCTTAATTTCTTCATTATGCCAAACAAAACATCACAGTTACTTGAGATATAATTTTGAGTTCAACAATTAATAGAAGGAAACAATAGTCCTTAAATTTATAAAAATGCCTTGCAACTAGATCTTCGCTCGCGAGTAAAGATGGAAGAAATTTAGATGAAGTTAAACGCTGTTCTTTTTTATATTTTCAGTTAAAACATTCTATTTGTATTGCTCTAATAATGACCCTGCTAGAGTTTCCATTTTTCTTGGTTACATATTTTTATATAGAACCAAATTGCATAACACACACACACACACACACACACACACACACACACACACACACACACACACACACACACACAAATATATATATATATATATATACACACACACACACACACATATATATATATATATATATATATATATATATATATATATATATATATATATTTCCTTGGATTTAGTCCTATGTTCCATTGTAAGTTAAGGTTATCTGTACATAAACCACCAACATTTATTTACAAATCTTTGCTTAGTTGTGGCCCAAAGCCAAAAGTAAAGAGCACCCAGTGAAAATCAAACTGAATAAAAATGCTAATCAAGCTTGATAACCATTATACAACACTTCCAAATTACTAAAAAGATTTTTTCTCCCGTTATCTGCCATCGCATTATTATATATATATATATATATATATATATATAAAGAGAGAGAGAGATGATGATGATCATGATGACATGCTACGGTACGTAATTCATGTAAATGATTTGAAAAGTAAATAATTTATTGAAAACATACAGGCATACTTACGGACATACACGCATGCATTATACGCGATTATCTAAAGGAAGAAGGGCACTTTGTGATATGTAAATCTTTACATTTCTTCATCTTTTCAGTTACACCTCAATTATGTATTAAATAATTTTCAGGTAATCAACAATTAATATAAAGCAACAAAATTTCTTCTGTTGATAAAAATGCATTTCACTAGATCCCCGACTAGATCCCCGCACGTGGGTAAAACTTCAACAAATTTAGATGAAGTTAAACACTTTTATTTTTTCATAGTTCATCATGTCAATCGATATGCATTTTTTTAGAAAAAAACCTTTTTTTAGTTAAGAATTCTACATCTTCGACTTTTCCACCCCCCCATATATATATATATATATATATATATATATATATATATATATTCTGTGTTTTTTTTTTTTTTTGTGAGGGGCTCGGATACTAAAACGAAGAAGTCCTCCAACTGTTCTAACGTTCCTACAAATGACATCTTCGATTATATATACTTTTTGCTTTCTTTTTTTGGTTTTGATTCTTTCCCTGAACTCTTTGCAATCCAAAAAGCCATGGCTTTTCAGTGCCGCTTTCATCTTTCATCCATCACCAGAACATTTTTCTTACACTCCCAAAATTACTTCCTATCTATTCTCACGCTCGAAGCGGAAGCAACATTTTTTTATCCCCGCACCCAACCAAGCTTCCTCCGTGCTTAACTTTTTTGCTAATTTCCCCTCCTTTCTCTTCTTTTTGAAATAACTAGTTATTTTCTACTTGATTTCTATTCAATATTAACGCCTATCTCTCCGTACAAAACGTCAATTTCTTACTTTCTTTCTCTCTCTCTCTTTCTCTCTATCTATCTATCGTTATGTCTGCTAATCTTTCTTTCTCTCTCTCTCACTCTCTCTCTCTCTCTCTCTCTCTATATATATATATATATATATATATATATATATGTATCTGTCAGTCCGTCTGTCTTTGTATACTCATTTCTTATTTATCTTTATGTGTTCATATCTCTCTATCTAGTTTCTTTTTTTTTTTTGTTTAGGGATTAACATTCTTCGTGGGCCAGTTAAGTCAAAACTATCCTCGTAAAAGAGCAGTAATGGTACTATTTAAACGACTGCTGGGTTGATGATAGTGTTCATACCTTTCCCAAGGGCATTAGTCAGAAAAAGAACGTAATTGCGCTAACGGATTGGTTTGTTTTGTTTTCATTTTGTGGCATATCAACCATTGTTGGTTATTTAATGCCAAACACTCTTTATACGTATATATTAAATATATATGATTTGGTTTACTTGGGTTTTATGGCATATTAATCATTGTAGGTTATTTAATACCAAATCCTCTTTATACATATATATTAGATATATGTGATTTATAAACAAATTTTGTAGATAACATTCTTAAACAAGCCTGAGCTCTATTTTGAACACGGTTAAATGGTTTCAGGCATTGTCATATAACAGTCACCATTCAACATCAGCCCTTTTTTCCTCACATACTTTGTTCTATTGACCCAGGGATAGGTGCTACTATTACGGGTCAGAGTGGATCGGGGAGCATTGCCATTTAAGGTGTACTACACATTCCTCAAAACTCCAAGGTTGGAGATTCGCCATCAGATTTGTTTAATGTCATATTCAGGACAATCTTTGGTGGGGTCTTACCCCTCTGCAGAGATACAGTCCGTGTATACTATTGTCGCAGCCGACTGGCCTTTGCGCAAACGGTGTTTGAAATCACTAAGATGTCACAGTCCAGCACTTTAACCAATGCACTACGGGAACTTTCTTTCTTTCTTTCTTTCTTTCTATCTTCATTTGTATTTGTTACATTTTCACCAATGATCCGGGAGACCAGGGTTCGATTCCAGGTTGCGTCATACCAAAGACTTTTAAAATGGTACTTGATACCTCCTTGCTTAACACTCAGCAATATAAGGTACGTATCGAGGGTAGCAATCCAGGGAAAGGAGTGGCGCCCTCCCCTACACCTCGGTGTAGTAGCTATTGAAAAGGGAGCCTTCTGGTTGCTCTCGACTAAGATCGCCAACTTGACTTTAATATATATATATATGTATATATATATATATATATATATATATATATGTATATATATATACGAGGTGCATACGATAAGTTTCCATACTTTTTGCGTATGGGCACTTTTATTGATAGTACACACATGAAACTCTAGTCACCTTCGAAGTTGTCTCCTCCGGCTGCAATGCACTTGTTGTATCGTTCCAACAACTTCTGGAAGGCACCATGGATGTCTTCTTGTGTGAGCGTGTCAATGACCTTCGTCACAGCCTCTTTTATCTTCTTAATTGTGTCATAACGACGGCCTCTGAGCTTAGGGAATAACCAAAAGTCACAGCGAGCAAGGTTTCGACTATAGGGAGGGTGAGCAACTGTCTTGATGCCCATCTTCGTCAAATAGTCTGTGACAAGGATGGAGTTGTGTACTGGTGCATCGTCCTGGTGGAAATGCCACTTAGCCGATTTGAAAAGCGCTGGCCTCTTCCGGCGGAATCTCTTCCTGAACTCCCTTAAAACCTCAACATAGTATTCCTTGTTGACTGTCTGTTCAGTGGGAACCCAGTGCATGTAGATCATGCCAGCGATGTCAAAAAAAGGGATCATCAAAATTTTGTCGGTGGATTTGCTCTATCTGGCCTTTTTGAGTCTGGGAGAGCCAGCATGCTTTCACTGGGAACTCTGTTTCTTGGTCTCTGGGTCATAACAGTAGATCAAGCTATCATCGCATGGCCTTTTTTCCAATTTTAAAACAGAATTTTATTGCATATCGTTATTCTAACGTCCAGACTGCATTTTTGAAATTCACCAGCTGTGACAATCAGGCTTTAGTAGGGTGTATTCCAGTTGCTGCTGTAGCTGTTCATTTAAACTTGAAATCATAAAAATTGGTCAGTCATCTCATACGATGTATACTGAATTTTCAAGAGTCTACGACAATTTTAAATGCCTGTGCAAAAAAATCTCTGGAAACTTATTGAAAGAACCACGTATATATATATATATATATATATATATATATATATATATATATATATATATGCGTGTGTGTGTGTATAATCATCATGTCGTGCTGTAAGCACGGATTTCCGTGACATTCCTCTCTCCATTCGTCTCTATCGTCCATCGCATTCAACTGTTTATTACATATCTATCTCTCTTCTTCTATTGATTATCAAGTTTTTATCTATATCTCTCTCTCACTACCCCCCTCTCTCTCTTTCTTTCTCTCTCTCTCTCTATATATATATATATATATATATATATCAGATCCATAAACTCTATAGTGGTAGAGTTTTAAGCCGTATTTTTAATTTAATTTTTACTGAATACCATACTGTTCTGAACGACGCTTTCAAAAATTGTCTGTCTTGTTGCAGTGATTAGACTTTGCGTCATGTCAAGTGAATTCTATCCTGATAGCATCTTCTCTTATAATTGTCTTATGTCAGCCACAGATAAGTTTGCTAAACGATATATATATATAGTTATATATAATCGAATCTAGATACATGTGCGAGCGCGTATATCTTCATGGACTGTATTTGATCGTTTCCCTGTAGAGATACAATATGAAACAGGAACAAGAGTTAACCGTGATTCTACAGTGAATAAAAATTGCCACGTTCCATCGGTACTGGCATATTGTAATAGGTGTCATGCGCGACATATTCATTTTAGTGTAATGGAGAGGTTCTGCTGGGTAGAAGTATCCTGAAGAAGAAGGCTTGTTGTATATCTGCATAGATGTATAATTCTCTCTCGGTTTCAAAATTTAATTTAAAAATGGGACACTTTTAACATGGATATTTACAATTAAAGAGATTTTCGAAGTTAACATTCTGAATATCTTGGTATTCTATATATAATACTCTGGCTGCGTCGTCGAGCAGCGCATCATTCATGATATATATATATATATATATATATATATATATATATATATATATATATGAAAAGTAAATAAAGGATTGTAATCCGACAATATGTAGAAAAATTGATAAGGATGGATTTGAATCTTGTTAGTCAATTGGACAGAATGAAAAGTATTTTTTTTTTACATATTGTTTGATTACAGTCCTTTATTTACTTTTCATTCTGTCCAATTGACTAACAAGATTCAAATCCACTCTTATCAATTTTTCTACATATATATATATATATATATATATATATATATATATATATATATATATATATATATATATATATATGAGTGAGTGTGTGTGTGTGAGTGTGTTGGCTTTTGAATTAAGTCATGAATCATGACAGATTTTTAATGTTGTGGCCGCCTTTCTACATTCATAAACCTGCTGCTATTTTGTGTGGCTGTCAACGGAGGTTCAGTCAAAGGGACTCGTAAGGTAGATGTGAGAGACTGTCGCGTTGAACCTCCAAAAACTGAAGTCAAAAAGACTGATCCTCTTGTTTTTTAATCTCTTCTTTTACAAGCGCCAAAGAACCTTGTATATGAAAGACATTAAAATCTTCCTCACCTGGAGCAGAGGATAAGGCATTTGATTAAAAAGGGAAATCATCTAGAGGTTGCAGGATCAATCCCAACTACAGGTAAAAAAAAACAAGGAATACCTACTCTTGCTTGACACTTGCACTCGATCGTGGTTAATAGAACTGGAACAATATACCCCGTGGCTTAAATAAAGGATTCAGTTCGAGATTCTATGTAGGCTCCAGATTTCGACATCAAACACCTGACGAAGGCCGAAGGACATATCGGACGAAATGTTAGGAGCATAACACTTAAGATGAAGACAACCATCCGAATATTCAAAGTGTTAAGAATTATCAAGGTTAATCTCAGAAAATTAAAAGTTTTTGTTGGTAACCTTAGTCGAGGGTGACCCGAAGGCTCCTTTTTTGATTGCTACAGCAGCACAATGGTGTTGGGGAGGACGTTACTCCTTTCCCTGGATTACACCACTTTACCCTTGATCCTTAACTTATAATGCTGAGTGTTAAGCAAGGAGGCATCAAGTACCATTTTTGAGACTTTAGTATAACTCGACCTGGGATTGAACCTAGGTCTCCAGGGGCATTGGTGAACACTCTAACCATTATACCAATGTCTGGTCAGAAAATTAGACAAATAATATTTATCTATCACTCATAGAAATCTGCCGAACTTCTTAACTTTCTCAACAATCTTTTGATAGAATTATACATACATATCCATCTTGATTCGTATTTATACTTTACCTATAACCGTATATATGCGTCCATTTACACACACACACACACACACATATATATATATATATAAGCACTCTAGCGTGTGATTGCCGGTTGCCATATACGTGTAAATGCAAAGCTCTTTTCATTGATCAAGCACTCCGGTAGCCGATGCACAACAAATCACTAACCAAGAAAGAAAAAGACTTCTTAACAAACTATATCTCCAAAACCAGTAACTTCAACGGACTACCAAAAATTCACAAATCCAAACAAATAAAAACCGCCGTAGAAACACAAAAATCAGAAAATATAGAAATCCCAAACCCCAGTGTCCTCAAATTCAGGTCCATTGTAGCAGGCTCGTCAAGCCCGACTAGCAGATTTAGCAAACTAATAGACATCTTGCTACAATCTTTCCTAAATAAAATAAAATTATATTAAGGACGACATAGATTTTTTAAACTCCATACCAGAAAAATTGATCCCAACATACTCATAGCCACATTTGACGTCACAAACCTATATTGTAATATCCCCCAATAATTAGGAAAAGAAGCCATCTCATTTTGGATCGATAAACACCCAGATACATTACACCCAAGATTTAACAAAAATCTTATCATAGAGGGTATACAAATAATTCTCAACAATAACTCCTTTCAATTCAACAACATTAACTATATCCAAATACTATGAACAGCCATGGGAACAAAAATGGCACCAACATACGCTATCCTAACCCTAGCGTATTTAGAAGAAAACCTATTTGAAATAATAGGTAAAAAATAAGACAACGACATAAAAGAAGACTTTACCAAATCATGGAAAAGATATTTGGATAATTGCTTAATAATCTGGAAGTACCCATGGGGGACATCAACGAATTGCACGATCTACAACAATATCTACACCCCAAAATAGAATTTACTATGGAACACAGCCTAAAACAACTACCATTTTTAGACATCCTCATAAAAAACGTAAAAGGCAAAATCATAACAGATATCTACCACAAACTAACAGACACTCCAGAAGCCACCACCCCAAAACTGTATAAAATACATCCCTTACACTCTAGCACGTAGAATACACACAATAATCCCCGATAAAAACCTAAAACAAACACGACTCAAAGAACTACCCACAACCCTTTATCAGAGAGAATATCTAACAACACTAATAAATAAAAGATTGGAACAAGCAGAAAAAATAGCCCTAAGAGAATTAAGGAATCCGAAAAAACACAACAACGAAAAACCCCTAGCATACGTCGCAACCTACAACAAAAATAATCCAGAACTATACACAGAAATAATGAAAAATCTTGAAGAAATTGAAAACAAAGACAAAATCAAAGAAATATAAGACACAACAAAAATGATTAAAAAGCCAGAGACAACCCAAGAATCTGAAAAGAATACTCACCTCTTCTACATTCGGAAAAAAACACATCACAAGGAGTTACCAAATATAAAACTAAACAATGCAAAATATGTGATATAATTATAGAAGGTAAAATCCTATGCCTTTAAAAACCCTGAAATCAAATTCAAAATAAATAAAAACTTAAGCTGCAACTTAAAAAACGTAGTCTACATAATTGAATGTAACGAATGCAAAGAAATATACAGTAGGGTCAAATCGGGCACTCAATACAAGGGCATCACTACACAAGAGTAAGATCAAAATAGAAGAAAACAGAAAATTAGATGTTTCGAAACACCTATACCAATGTAGCAGAGGAAAATTTTATATAATGCCAATCTATCAAAACAACGACTACACGCTACTTCAAATAAAGGAAAGAAACTTTATAGATAAATTCAAACCTAAGTTAAATAAAACATGAACCGTACACACACACACAAACGGAAATAAACATACATACATACATACATACATACATACATATATACATACATATATATATGCACACAAAAATATAAGTAATCAAAAACCATTCAAACTACAAACACTAGTACATTAAACTCCCATTTAATACCCATTAACTAGACCTTATGCTAAACATGTTCTCAGACGAAAGAAAAAACTCAAAACACATGCCCACATACACAGACACATGTATACATATACAAAAAGAGGAGAAAGAACTACCAGTAAATTTAGAACCTCAAAACTCCCAATGATACACACTTAAAACCACTCCAACGCCAACACACACACACACACACACGCAACTATAAACTTATCAAATATCAAAGACGGGTAAAGCAGACCAAAGTAAAGACACTCCAGGAAAGTGGAACAACGACCCCTATATAAACCAGTTTGACCGACCAAGGGTCATTTATACTGGAAACAAGATTGAGTTCAAGTCTCATTGAGTACCTCATTAAAAAGGCCGAACATTCTCAGACGAAATAAACAAGCCGGAAACATGTATGTAAGAACAAAAAAAAAATACAAAAAAATACAAATCTCTTCGTGGACCTTCTTATTTTAAAATATATCCTTAATCTTTTTTTGGACCAACAACAACAATCTTTATATATATATATATATATATGGAGGGAGGTGTTTGTAATGTAATAATTACCATCGTAGGAATTGGACACGGTGACATAAGTTCAAGTCTTGGGCACTATCTGCATTTCACATAACGCTAATAGTCTAAAGAAAGGCATGAATCCAATTATTCTTTCTTCAGCTCTAGGTGGATCGTAAAGAAAACAGAACTCGTTACTCTTGGTATAAATCCACACTTCTTATTCTCTACTTAAAAACTGATTTTGTGTCGCATCCTACTCGTACGGAGTGTTTGGCTATATATATATATATACATATATATATATATACGCTCCCCCATGGTGGTTGAGCACTCTGGTGAAGGAATTTTCGGCCGCCGCTGGCATAATGCAAAGCTCTTCGAAAGAATTGAGCAGTCTGGTAG
Source organism: Sepioteuthis lessoniana (assembly GCA_963585895.1). NCBI lineage: Eukaryota > Metazoa > Mollusca > Cephalopoda > Myopsida > Loliginidae > Sepioteuthis > Sepioteuthis lessoniana. Next base: position 43,959,391 of record OY757920.1, on the reverse strand, counting down.
CCGATAGGGTATAAAAATATAAACAAACGGCTGCTGCTGTTACTACATAATACCTTAAAAATTCCCTTGGCCAAACCTGGTACGCTTGTTGGACGAGTGGTCTGAGACTTAGTCTAACGAAAAGTTGGATGGGTTTCGATCCCGGCTTCGAGCATCCTACGTGTCTAGCCACATTGCAGAGTTCTGATAGAACGAAACAGTCTGTCTGTGGATGACAATATATATGTGTGTGTGTATGTTCTTGTACCAAAACTCTTATGTTCTATTTTGCCTAAAGAGCTCATAGAAGCAGAACACTCCTCTCCCCTCTCGATGGTAAGGATTCTTTTAGAGCCCATATTTTTTTCTAGATTTGCTTCTCTAACAAGATAATTGATTTGGCTTTTTTTCCTGACTATCTCTCTATCTCTCTATCTATCAGACACAAGGTATGACACTAACCTCCATCTTGTGGTGCGGCTCCAGTTCTGGATTTCTGGGCTGTGTAGATCATTCCTTCGTTGCAATTACTCCCAGGTCCATTCTATTTTAAAGTGGTAATACCTGTTAGAGTCCAATGTCAAGTAACTCCCCCAATAACCTGTGACCCATCCTCTTCATAATATTGTCTTAATTTCTATAGTTATCACTTATCTTATTATCGTAAAATCATCTCAAATAAGGTTTCATATTCTATTTATTCAGTCCCTGAATAATGATTTCATATAGTAAAAATTAAAAAAAGCTGACCCGTCCATATTCAAAAGTCTTGAATAAATCAAAACGTCAGTTTGTTAAATATAATTTCTGGAGTTATTCAGCACAAACTCACCAAATTATTCACTCAAATAATATCGAACAATTAATGACATTAACCGTTAACTAATAAATAGCTCTCACTTTGCGCGGGAAATTCTCAGAGCAGATGCAGAAGTCATTTTATGATTTCAGGGAAGAATACGATAAATACCCATCAGTCTCCCTTGACCACTGGCATTAAGTTTAGCCATATTCTCTCTAAATGATCTTCATTTATGACCGAGTCAGAAAATATTTAGAAAATATGGAAAGATTTATTGACTTATTAGCGCTAGACAGGTCCGGGAGGGGGAGTCATCTGATTTTTCTCGGATTGTGAAAAGATAATTTTGGCATTTGTGCTAAATTACACTGGCTGGTTAATATCTTTTATAAATGACAGAAATCTAAAACGAAAAATAATGGGGGGGGGGTAGGTTATAGCATTTTTAGGATTTCATGCTATCTATGAAAAGAGAAAGTGGTGAATAATTAACATTTGAGAAAAATACTCTCTCATACTCTTTGCCGTGAGATATGTGAATATATGCATTTATGCGAGTGCGTGTGTTTGATGCATGTGTGTATGTGTGCGTCTGTGTGTGTGTGCGTGTAATATATGTCTAAGGTGTGTACGTGTGTGATGCATGTCTGATGAGAGTGTGTGGGGGGTACGGGAAAATAGTTACAATGAGTATGATACTGAGGAATTTCGTCAAAAAAGAAACAACGATTATACACACACACATATGTGTTTGTGTATGTATGTGTGCGTATGTGTGCACACGGATATGTGTGGAAGTGCGTGTAGGATCTCATGCTCTGGAATATAATCTATAAATTTCAATACATACACGAATGAGTGAAGTTACGTCTACAGGAGTTATACATACGCTCACACAAATACATATATGTGCGTGTGTGTATATGTATGGACTTGTGCGGGAGAGCGTGTTAAGTCTCATATTTTGGAATAAATCATCCAAATCTCAGTGTATATATGAGTGAGTTAAGTTGCGTCTGCAGCTGTTACATACATACATACATACATACATACATATACGGAGATCATTAAAAAAGTTTCCAAACTTTTTTCCTATGGACACTTTTATTGATAGTACACACATGAAACTATAGTCCCCTTCGAAGTAATCTCCCTCGGCTGCAATGAAATTGTTGTACCGTTCCAACAACTTTTTCAAGGCCCCATGGAAGTCCACTTGTGTGAGCGTGTCAATGACCTTCGTCACTGCCTCTTCCATCTCCTCAATTGTCTCATAACGACAGCCACTTAGCTAAAGGGATAAGCAAAAGTCACAGCGAGCAACGTCTCGACTATAGGGAGGCTGAGGAACTGTCTTGATACCCATC
>OY757920.1:43872243-43954743 GCA_963585895.1 Sepioteuthis lessoniana | reverse complement strand
ATCATCAGGGTCTTTTTTTTTCAATTCAATTGTTTGTTTTTTTTAAAGATTTTAGGTTTTTATAACATAGCAAAAATTACGTAAACGTATTGTTGGATTAAACTATGATACCGATGACATCGAATTTAAAACAGAACCATAGCACTACATCTTAATATCCATTCTATTCCTAAATCCAAATTTCAAAATATTCTAGTTTAAAAGACTGCTATAATAGCACACGAAATTAATAAGCTACGATGACAAATCTTAGAAGTCTTACATATTAAAACAAAAAAAAAAACAAACAATAAACAGAATTAACAGAATTAACTTAGAAAATAGCGAAAATTTTTAAAATGTATATAGTTCCCCCTCTTTTTAATATTCTATTAATCTTGATATAATTCTATGTCTGCTGATAGCGTTCTTTTTAAATTCAAAAGAAATTATGGAATTCCTCGTTGTGACAGAAAGCGGATTCTTCACTTGCAGCCATCAACAGCGTCAAATAATTATTTTTACTCCAAACGAGAACTTTTTAAAACTTTATTGAGTCGTCCATAACTTCTATATATCCTTTCTTTCTTTAATTATTTTCTTTTTTTGTTTGCAAAAAAATGTCCCAAAACTAAGATACAACCATTTACTGATCCAACATAATTTTTCATACACTAAACATAATGGTATTAAACTTAACACAGTGGATATATCATCTGCACTACTATACAACATTTTTAGGTAATCGTAAACTTCTCATCGATGTGCACGTGCTAAAATACGTTGCCCCAAAGAGATGAGAACTCAATATCTTGTGGATGACCGGCTTTGTAAATATCAAATCCCACTGCTATATGAACTTTTTACCGTCTGTCATTTGAGTCTAGGATTAAAAGCACCTCATGTTGATTTCTGATCCGAGGCCTTCCTCGAAGATGAATTTAGCTTTATGCTGACCATCAGCACGACCAACACCGCCCTTTGAGAGAATTCTTGTCATTCTTATCTGGGAGTATCATCGTGGTGTAATGATTAAAGCGCTGGACAGTGGAATCGTAGTAAACGCGTTCAAACTCCAGTCGCGCTATTACGTTCACTTTGGGACAAATTCCCTTGTGAAAGGTATGAACGCCCTTATCTTCCCAGCTATGGATTAAATTGTACGATTACTGTGCTTCTAGGAGGATATATTTGGCTTTGAATAACCCAAGAAGGTGGATATGCCATTAAACAGACAATCAGTCTTATCAATTGCTCCCTAACAAGATCCAGATATATATACGTAAATTTTAATAAGGCTAAAATCTCATTGGGAACAATCAGATGAAATACTTATCAGAATTTAATCAGTAAATAGATACCCTATTTATAGTGTAGTTATTCTATGCAGATATTTTTCCTTGGCTTTAGATTTTATAACACATACACGTGAAAAAAACTGCTATGAACTAAGAAGAATTAATTCTATTCTCACGAAGCTTTGTTTGTCATGCTTTTTTCAAACAAATAAACAAATAATAATAATAATAATAATAATAATAATAGACGTTGACAGACAATAGGTGTCAAGAAAAGAAGAAGGATGGGGACTTACCAGCATTGATGACCACTTGGACGCATCGTCACAACGCTGAGAATACATAGAATGGAATGGAGAAAGACTATACAGACAAAACGAGAATAAAAAAAAACAAAAATAATCAGAAAACAAAAATGAGTAGAAAAACAACTGTATGGGCGTTTTAAACGACTAATAAGCAACATTACACGCGAGAAAATGTGGACATAGCTAAGAAGTGAAACCCTAAGAAAGAAACCGAATCGCTTCTAATAGCAGCACAAAACAACGCTATAAGGACCAACCATATCAAAGGTAGAATAGATACGACATGATATACAGCAGATGTAGATTATGAAGAGATAGAGACTAAATGATCAATCACATAAGTGAATGCAGCAAACTAGTACAGAAAGTGTCTAAGACCAAACACGACTGGGCGGGCAAGGTGATCTACTTGAAATTGTGAAAGAGATTGAAATTTGACCCATACGAACAAATGGTATATGCACAACCCAGAATCTGGCCTGGAGAATGAGATGAACCTATTCCTCAGGGAATTTAAGATAAAAATGGATCACCTAATCACAGCAAGACGAACAGACCTAGTAATAATCAACAAGAAAAAGAGGATTTGTAGAATTGTGGGTTTTGCTGTCCCATCTGACCACAGAGTAAAAATGAAAGGAAGCGAAAAGATAGATAAGTATCTGGACCTTGACAGAGAATTGAAAAAATTGAGGTACATGAAAGGTACTAATTGCAATTGGTGCTCTTTATACAGCTACCAAAGAATTGATACAGGGATTGGATGAATTGGAAAGGAGAGGACAAGTGTAGACCATCCAAACTACGGAATTATTAAGATTGACCAGAATACTGAGAAGAGTCCAGGAGATGTGGGAAGACTTGCTATCACTCAAAATCCAGTGGAAAACCATCGGCTAACACTGGTGAGAAAAACTCGAAAAGGAGTAGACCTCAAAATAATCAACAACAAAAAAAGAGAATCTGCAAAATTGATGACTTTGCTGTCCCGGTGGACTACAGAATAAATCTGAAGGAAGGTGAAAAGAAGTATAAGTATCTCGACCTTGCTAGAGAATTGAAAAAGCTGTGGAACATGAAAGTAACGATTGTGCCATTTGTGATTGGCGCGTTAGGCACAGTAACTAAAGAATTATTAAAGGGCCTGGAGGACGTGGAAGTTGGCGGACGGGTAGAGACTATCCAAACGACAGCATTGCTGAGGACGGCCAGAATACTGAGACGAGTCCTGGAGACTTGAGGAGACTTGCTGTCACTCAAATTCCAGTGAAAAACCATCAGCTAATACTGATGTGAAAAACTCTAGAGGAGTAAATAATAATGATAATAATAATATATTGCGGTGTGTATGATTTCCATTCTTCCTTTGGTTTTTAATTCCCTTAGTCTTTTTTTTTTTTTGGCCTTAGGGGAAACCAACAACAATTAGAATCAGCGTCACTTTCATCTCGAGCGTCTCCAATTTTCCTATAATTAATAGAGTTGTTTATTCCATTTTTCAAGAGAAATCAATGCTGTCAATCCGTCTGGGGAGAATCACAGCTTAACGGAAATTATCCCAAGGCCATAGCTCGAGGGTTGTAGTTAGATACCAAGAAATCCTGTTTGATATTTTATTACTGCATAAAACAAAATAATCTCTTGCTTGTAATCCTCAAACCGCAGCGTCAAATAAAAGCTTAATTTTATAAATCGTGAGAGAAAATGGAATAGAAATAAAAACATGCTTAAATCTTGCTTGTCGAATAATTTTCTTCTATTTCTACCTGTCTGTCTTTCCTTTTCCTTCTCTTGTGAATAGTTATTTAAGAAGGTGAGGCAAAACTTTTGTAGCATTTTGGTAACGTTGGGCACAATTCAACAGCTCCAGGTGATTTGGCTGTGCCAGTGATAATGAACAAAACTGTGGGATACTCTTGAATTGTGTTTCACCTGATTAGCCTTTCGGGTTTGGACTACAACCTCGGAATCAACGGTTTAAGACCAAATTAACTTGCTTTGATCGTCGAGGTTCTCAAACCATCTGGTTATCATATTTACCAACCGCTCCACTCGGGCAGGATATGACACAAGGTCAATTTTTAAGCGGATTTTCACAATTTTTGAATTCAGAGTTTTCCTTCTCCTAGACTAGTTGCCTCACCAAGGCTGAAGAACCCAGTCTGCCCCATTATTTACCCATAGCTGAAGGAAGAGCAATTGGATTCATACCTTTCCCAAGGGTATTAGTGCTATGTGAAATGCCATCAGTCTCGTCCAGGATTTGAACTCGTGTCCTACAACGATAACCATTACACCACGGGCACCTCGAACCATCTGGTTATTGTTCTTTGATCAACTGCACTTTCACCTTTCACACAACAGGCATTTTTCGTTGTTTCGCCGTCATTATGAACCAAATCAAACTCTAATGCATTAATTACCGAATTAGACTACATTGCACGTTTATGTGAGTGGTTTTTAAATCTCAGCAATGCACAATGTGCCAGCAAACCAACTACCACCGTACTACCAAGTTCAAAGATTACCTTTCCACTGTTTAAACTGTTTCGGTAACATAATATACACGTCGTAAACTAGCATAAACCAACATATTGAGAAACTTTTAATTCGTCCATTCTATCTCTCAATCTATCTCTCTTCCTATCTATGTCATGCGTATCGTTAAATCGAAGTAATTTTACCCCGAAACCATCTCTGGATTTTATGAAGTAAGTACAACATCTGTCAAGGTTCAAAATGAATGTAGTAGCTGACTCTGAGTTGTTTGAATTATGAAGGGCGAGTGAATTGTTCACAATATATAGCAACAGGTACTTTGCACCATTGAGGCGTGTCAGGGAAAAGTAGTGTGATTGGTGTGGTTTGTTTGTGGATAGATTACAGAAAAAATGGATTTGTTGCTTTTTTTGTTGACTACAGTTTTATCAAGTGTCAGTCTTCAAAAAACAAAAACAACAAAAAACAAAAACAAACAAACAAACAAACAAACAAACCAAAGCCAATATTCCATCAAAATATATCCAACACTGCATCCAACAATAGAGTAACTCACCCTGAAAAAAAACAAACTAAACTCTTATTTTTCAACGTCTCTTCGAAGAAGACTTTCATTTCGCACACAGATCGCCATAGATCATTCGCTTTCTGTTTTAAGTTAAAAATCCGTTTGTTTACCGAATATTGGATATTGACTTGAAGACCCCTTTCACATCTGTCGATGCAAGTGTGGAAATCAGATACTGGAAATACAAATAATACGAAATGCACCTCGTGCCTAAAGAAAAAAGGACGTGGGTGTTCTTAAAGAAAATGCTGTGTAAATTGCATGCGTGTCATGCTAGAAGGAAGAGTGCATTGTGTAGGTGGCAGATTTGTGGTGTGAACACGAGATTTAGCGTGGATGGCATGCTAGAAGGAGGCGTGTCCACGCGCAACGAGTTAGTGTCTGGCCGAAGAAGGTGTCACCACAAGAAGGTGTGGACGTCCAGGATTTTATATAACCAAGAGGATTTTGACTCGGACAGAAGGAAGAGAAAAGACATTCACTGAAGATTCGTACCTCGATCACTGCGTGTGTAGTTCAACCGTTTTCGACCCTCTTTATCTTTACCTATCCGTACACTTTGGGTTGTAAAAAAAACAAAAACAAGAAAAGCAGCTGACTATGTTTTTATGTATAAGTGCTGTTCTCTTTCTCTGCTATACAACAGGTGTGGCTTACCTCTTACTGGGTGGGGGGAAACCCATGTGGCATCGTGGCTAACGTGCAGGATTGTGACATCGTAGTAAGTAAATTCGATCTTCAGTTGGGCTAATGCGCTTACTTTTAAACTAATACCCTTGGTAAAAGTATGAACCCACCTGATCCCCACAGCAGTGTGTTTAGTAGTACTACTACTGTTCTTCTACAAGGATGACTTTGGCAGTAAATTACTCACGAATGTTGATATGCCATTAAATTAAGAAATCAAATATTTCGGTTGGATGAGAATTAATAACAGTATAATTCCAAGACACTTTTCACCTACCTGGCAGCACCTGTCTCCTCGTATAAAAACGGTAAAGGCAAAGTCAATGGCTTGGCACCTGAGAGACCCTTGAAGGGAAATCTCAGCATAACTAAATTTTTGTCAGTGGCCCGCGTTATTCTTTATTCTTGCGTGGTATCCCCATCATACTAAACTGACCATGTGTCATAGTTTAGTCGCGTTTGGAGACAAATAAATACCTACAGTTGAAATTATTCAAAAATTTGTCTAGCATCATGTATGTATTATTGATTAGAATAATCAAAATATGAAATTTTATAAGTATTATTTTTTATTATTGTTATTACAAAAGTGTTAAAATTATTTTGTATAACAAAATTCTTTCATTGGTTAATAATTTAGTTTGATCGTGGGAGTGATACTCATTTAGTGTCTCTTGGGCAGAAATTATGGTAACATAATGAATTGGTCACCAGTTAATTTCGTAAAGTAAGTGTAGAATTCAAAATTCTTGAATTCTAAAGTTAACAGGTACTATTTACCAACCCCTCCGCTCGGGCAGGATATGACACAAGGTCAATTTTTAAGCGGAGTTTAACAGGTTTGAATTCAGAGTTTTCCTTCTCCTAGACTAGTTGCCTCAACAAGGCTGAAGAACCTAGTCCGTCCTACTATTTACCCATAGCTGGAGGGAGAATAAGGGGGTTCATACCTTTCCCAAGGGTATTTGCCCGAAAGTGAACGTAATAGCACGACTGGAGTACGAACTCGCGTACTACGATTCCGCAGTTCCTCGCTTTAACCATTACACCACGAGGACACCCCTAAAGTTAACAGGTAATTTGTTAGAAGAAGAGTCATAGAAATTAAGTAGTGATATGATAGGCAAGACTTGACCACTGGCTGACATTTTTAGCTGTTCTTTGATTACTTAGTTCAGTCAGGTTGCGTTATTAGAGAGCATCCAGGCACCGTAACGAACGGACGCCTAAAATGGCTATTTTTACATCTGTGGGGGTTGATGTGGGAATTTGGTTGAATAAAGTCTTTGAAAATCAAACAGTCATCGTGTCTATCAAAGATCAAGCAGTCTTCGTGTCAACTTATAAGAATAAAACTGGACACGAAGACCAAGATAAATCCAATACCACCCGAATAAGTCCCAGGAAGACGACCACAGATTCCGGCTCGATCGATGAATATAAGAAAAATAAGGTGTATAAAACATAGCCAGGCCGAAACTATCCCTTTCTAATCTACGACTGATTTTAAATTCAAAGTTTTCTTTCTCCTAGACCGGTTGTTTTACGTTGTCAAATCCAATAGTTGGATCCATACCTTTCGTAAGGGTATTAGCGCTACGTGATATACGAAGAGCCCGTGGTGTAATGGTTATCGTCGTAGGAAATGGACATGGCAACACGAGTTCAAATCCTGGACGAGACTGATGGCATTTCACATAGCTCTAATACCCTTGGGAAAGGTATGAATCCATGGGTAAATAGTAGGGCAGACTAGGTTCTTCAGCCTTGGTGAGGCAATTAGTCTAGGAGAAGGAAAACTCTGAATTCAAACCTGTTAAACTCCGCTTAAAAGATTGACCTTGTGTCATATCCTGCCCGAGCGGAGGGGTTCGTAAATATGGATATACGAAGAGCCTCGTCCTGGATCAAATCTTGTGTTGCAGCATTCTCCTCCGAGGACGATAACCATTAGGGATCGAGCGACTATTCACTTAAAGTCATTAACAATATGTCCTGTCGTATTACTTTTAAAAATTACATTAGGAAGAGTGCATCAATAACAGAATGCAGTTAATGAAAACGCATCATTCGCAAAAAAATTTACACGTAAAAAAACTAAAGCATTTATTTTAATCATTCATGAAGATAGCTGATTTGCAAGAAATACAACAAAATTAAAAAGGAAATCAAAATTGAAATATCTTTTTGGGAAAATATATAGTAAGATTAAAAAGAAGACGAAAACAGTTAAAGAAAATTTGACACGCTTACAAAATTCATTAAACTTGCAAGATTAATTTCTTTTCCAAAAAAGATTTCTTTGAAGAATCTAGCATAAATTCAAAAATATTCTATCTACGAAGATGAGTTGAAACAACTGATGAGCCAAAATAGACAATCAAATGTAACAAAGAAACATTAATAATATAAAGAGGAGTCTTTATTTTTATTTACATTTCTTCAAGTTGTGTTTAAAAAGTGTAATGCAGTGGCCATCTTCTATACATGTTCTCTTGAGAACGCAGTGACCTTCTAACTGGAAGGAGCCAATCACAGGAACTATCGCGGTAATCGCGTGTAACGGTCACACGCTAGAGTTGGGATGTTTTGTCATTTACTAAACATTTTGCTTTGATGTGGCAAGTCGTATGAATGGGACACCCAATGCGAATAGAACTCGTTAAGGTTTGTTCGTCTATCTTGCTAACGATTATATCATCCAAGATGCCCTATCTATTCAGTTAAGTAGCCATTAGAAAACAAGAAATAACTTAAATATCAAGGTTTGCGGAGGTGGACAACGATACAGCAATTCTTTTATTTGGCTAAAGACACATCACTTTACATCTACCAAATTTGAAACTGATCCAGAGTTTAGTGGAAATGATACAGAAAAGACAAGGAGTTCATAGAAAAGGAAAAACCAGACTGGTGGTAAGAATATTACTATATTTCAAACTCTCCCAATGACGATAGCTATTACACTATGTTAATGAATGAATCATATTTCTGAATAAATGTTTATGAATAAGTGTTGTTATTTGTTTATATTTAGGAATTGTTTTCTATTGCGATATATGTTTACGAATGAAACGTGTTCATGAATGAAGCAATGCGCATATGTCAACAACAAAATATACTAAGCGCTTTGAAGAATGTAATCAAAAAATGAATCGCGTATTATGGTTATGAAGCGTGATCTTCCATAACTGAAGATACATGAAATCGTTCACGTGCAGTTGGAATATCGGAAAATTCATTAATCCAAAACTTGTTATGATGTAAATTATTCTTTCTTTTTACGTTAAATCGACGTATGAAAAAGTAGCAACAATTATCTATTTATCCAAACACATGCATGATGTGACACAAGGTCATTTTAAGCGTTTTTCATCTTATAGTCCAAAAGCTTAATTTTTTTTTTTATCATTAAGGGTTTTCGGACTATTTTCTTCATCTTTATTGTTATTTCCTCAGCGTTTCAGCCGATATGTCCTCCGGCCTTCTTCAGGTGTTTGTCGAACTCAGAAACCTTCAGGGAACTTCGAACAATTGAATCCACGGGGGGTCGCCTGTTCTGATTCCATTAGCCATAACCGGGTCTAAATGTTAAGCTTTCCTGTATTGTTACTTGCCTGCAGTCAGGACTGAACACGTAACCTTCAGATGATTGTCTCCTTAAAAGATTAGGGAACCAACGCCAATAACCGTTACGCTATGTGTCCTGCTGGACAATTCAGAGGGAATTTTTGGGACTTATAAACTTAATGTTCTTACTTGATTAGGATTATTACTATTATGTATGATTTTTACCTGTGCTCATATCCAGATTTTTTTTCATCTAGCATTTTTAATTATCGGTTCCCAAATTGTATTCAACTCTATACTTAGTCTACTCAGTAGGTCATCGTAGGCCAAAATATGTGCTGATTCGTTAAGGCGTCTAATCCTCCAATGTTCAGCCCCATCAAAAGCTTAAGTATTCGATCTGCCTTTCAATCTACCTCTAGCAGAGGGAGAACAGATAGATTCATGCTTTTTTCAGGGACGTGTAGTAAATAGTATTGGATTACATTAGGAAAATATCCGTGACTTTTCAGAGTGAGTTCATTAGGTTGGCATCGTCGCCTGGTCTCTCAGATTTCTAGTGTCGGGACTTTAAGTGGATTTAAGTGAACAATGTTTTTTACTTACGTATGTCTAACTTTTCTGTAAATATCAGCTGTGTAGTACATATCAGGTAAGTATCCCTGATCTGATAGTAATCTGCTCATGGTACGTAGTAATACATAATTTATTCCACGTTAATTAACTTGTTTACAAGTTGTCACCGTAAACTACACCGGTTATAAATTGACAAGTAAATATGATTAGATATATTGAAACCAGAAGAAACTTCACCTTGTCTCACTGCTTATCATAAAAGACATCGACAACGCTTGCAGTTTAAACATTTTAAATACCAAGTCTGTTCGCTGAGTGAAGTCTTTGTAAAGTTAATTGCTTTTTTCTTTTCTTTTTCCTTTTTCCTTTTTCCGTATTTCTTACACTTGGTGCTAAAAGATACTTAAAACACTTTAATGACGCCATGTTTCTGTCTGTCATTTAGTTTCTCATTATCTCTCAACTTAAACCGTATAATTAACGGCGTAATTAAATAATCAGTTGATAAAGAAGATAAAAGAAAGCGTAGGATAATCTCGTTCTGTCTAGAAGTCAGAATTAAAGTCAAGAAACACTTCATTTTATTTCTTCATATCTTTCTTTGTATTTTTTTTCTTACTTTTCAAGCGTCTGTGGACAAAATCGAACAAAATGACTCCAAGCTCTGTTGGTTGGTACTTTACCATTTCGTTCTTCGAATGGTTCAACGTGCTATAATTACAGACTGTTGGGAAATATAATGATACGTTTTCGTAACGGTAATGGCGTATTCTTATTCCTTATTTATGAGAGGAAGTTTATCCTTGCTGCTCTTAAAAATCTCATCGACCATCTTCATTATTAACACAGAGGCTTGAGTTCTTTTTGTTGTCGTTTTTTAAGGAATAACTTCATTTTTTTAGTATTTAATTAAATATATAAGTACCAATCAACTTCTAACATTTTATAAGCGTGCAGTTCTATCAATTAAGGTGAATAGGCAGAATTTGTTAAAAGCAGCACGCAACAGTCTTACGTGGTCTAAACCTAACGTTTTTTTTTTCAAGCATTTCGTAAGTGTACAAGTGGTGTAACCATACATTAGTACCGCCACGTCAACTGTCTTGAAGAATTTTTTTAATTTCTAAAACTTTGCTGATAAAAAAGACACATGAACATAACTGTATACCCTTTAATCACAGAAGGTAAAAACCACGTAAATGTTTTTTTTTTAAGACGAAATAAATAATCTCTTCTTTGGAAAGTTTGAAGCAGTAAAATTAACGCTGCAAAAAGTATGTAGTCCCGAGGAATGGAGCTGTGAAATATGCCGACATTTCTGCAGAAAGGTAACATCCCCTCAACGAGTATCCTCAACACAACACAAAGTAATGATGCTGTGGTTCTCGCCTTGGAGTTTGGTATGGTTTGGTTTGGTTTGGTTTTATCGCATATCAAACAATACCAAATTGATTTTTGTAATATAAACAGTTCTATTTTAAAGAACTCAGTTTAGCACAAGTACACAGTTTATATGTTAAAAACAGTTCTGTTTCAAAATTATCAAGTTTTGTCAACAAAATTAAATGATTTCAACTATTGCTATGTATTACTAACAATTCTATTAAACACCAGTCACTTATTTACACACGGTTAAATATCAAAACAGTTCTATTTCAAATAATTCAGTTTAGAATAAGCAAACAGGTTGTTTCTATTTGGCCCATAGATCGGACCCTATCAGGTATTACCATTCCGAGCCAGAGTGGATCTGGGAGCGATCGCAATAAAGGGGTACTCAACATTACCCAAAGCTCCAACATTACTGGAACTTCGCTATCAGATTGTTTAGAGTCGTATCCTGGACACTCGTTAAGTAGTCTGACGGCTCTGCAGAGATACAGTCGGTGTATTCTACAGCCCCAGCCGAATGTGTTATTGAAGTGTGGGGAATGTGGATATATCTGACAAACTCAAGTCCACTTTTTAACAAGGAGTGGTTGTATCTTATTGAGTACCAGTTATGTGTCAAATAGAAATGTTTATTGATATTAAAGAGATTTATCAGTGCAAAGTAGTCTTAAAACTGAGTGTAAACAATAAATAGCAATGCATTTTAACTGCTTGCAAACTCACTATTAATATCAAATAGAATTATAAGTGTTAGATCGCAATTCATGAAACCATTTAAATATGTGCAAAGTAATGATTAGTATAAAATAGAATTATTATTCATATTTACCAACCGCTCCGCTCGGACAGGATATGACACAAGGTCAATTTTTAAGCGGAGTTTCACAATTTTTGAATTCAGAGTTTTCCTTCTCCTAGACTAGTTGCCTCACTAAGGCTGAAGAAAATCAGTCTGTCCTACTATTTACCCATAGATGGAGGGAGAATAATTAGATTCATACCTTTCCCATGCTATGTGAAATGCAACCAGCCTCGACCAAGATTTGAACTCGTGTCCCCGTGTCCATTTCCTACAGCGATAACCATTACACCACGGGCACATCCATGAATTGAATCAATTTAACTGCACAAAAGCAAATGAACTCGAACTCGTTTAAAACTTATATAACCGACAAACTATTCCCTCAGAAATCATATATATATAACATGTATGTATACAGAGGATCTGACATTAAATAACGCACCAGAGTTGATATGTCTTATAATACAACCAACCAAAATGTATTAAACATTAAAGGATATTTCGCTGTGTACTTTCTGTTGTGTTCTCGTTAGTGAACACAAGTAGTAGTAATAATAAGACAAACCACGATATGTGAGGAAAATAGTTATATTTCCAGGAAAGTGTATTTACAAGAGAGAGACTGTTAGTAATGAGAACATAGGATTAGTGATAAAGTAATGATATACTTCAACAATAGGAACGGCTCTTCTGGTCTGACTTGTAGGCTTATTCCCAGACTGATCTCCGCTACTGCCATATATGGCAGATGGAACAGCTCATTATGCTGAAAAGGTAGGTGATACCCAACACGTTCCCTTGCGTCGCTCTTTCTTTTCTTCATCTTCTTTGTTTAAAAAAAATCTTTTTTCAAATATACACAACTACTAGTGATCTAAAAAGTGAGTGCAGAGTTGGTATGGGGTAATGAATATTTTCTTACTTGTCATATCAAATTCAGCTTCTTCCTTTGCTATTTGTTTTTGTATTGTTCACTCTACCTTATATTGCCCAGTCGGCTGGGGTTGTATAATACACTGACTGCATCTCTGCTGAGGGATAAAACCCTACTCAATGAGGGTCTTGGATATGACACTAAACAATCCGATGGTAAGGTTCCAGTATTACTGGAGCTTTGGGGGAATGCTGAGTACCCTTTCATTGCCATCGCTCCCAGGTCCACTCTAGCCGTAAGTGGTAGCACATGATAAGGGTGTTATCTATGGGTCAAATAGAACTTAATTGTAGTTTCGAGAGTTTACTGTTTTTGCATTTAAACTGCGTATTTATGCTAAACTAAATTGTTCGAAATAGAACTGTTTTTGACATTGAAACTTTACTTACGCTAAACTGAATTGTTTGAATTTAAACTGTCAGACTAAACTGAACGGCTTGAAATAGAAATGCTTTTGACAATTTAACTGTATACTCATGCTAAACTGAATTGTTTGAAAATGAACTGATTCTTTGTATAAAAATGGATTTGGCGTTAAATAACCTACAAAGGTTGATATGCCATAAAATCCAACCAACCAACCAACCAACCTTTCTTTTATTTTGTTTTCTTTTATTTTGTTTTTCTTATGTTTCTTTCATTTTATGTATTTATGTATTATTTTCTTTTCCGAATGTATACTTATATATAAATGTAAATATTCCATGATTTCTTCACTCTATTCTTTTTTTTTTTTCAAAAGCTACTTTTGCCGTTTGCGAGCCATAGAATGCATTGAATATATCCGCTCTATCCGAAGTGTAAGACCCACACGAAAAGTGATCCCCTGAGTATGACACTAAACTGCATCTGATGGTAAAACTACAGTTCTGTAGATTTGAAGAGAGCAGAGACATCTTTCATTGCCATTACTCCCAGGTCCATTCTAACCCGGAGTGATTGTACTTGTTCTGATCCAATCTATGAATCACAGGGATCTATTCAAAATTATTCGCAATCCATATAAATACCTAATGACATATAACTGTAAATTATTTATATTAAAAATAACTACTTGATACTATTATTGTTTACTAAGGGTGGTATTAAAAATGTAAACATGAACATGATTCCTTAACCTCTTGGCATAAAAACAACACGAGATCAGTTGATAAATCAATGAATATCATTATGTCCGATTTTCCTATTTACAAGATTTTCACTAGAAATTCGACCAAAAGACAGAATATAGGTTATATCTTGACTATTGTAAAGAGTCTGCACGTTGATTCGTGGGCTTTTCTTGAACGGCTTTTTTTTTCATAAGGAAGGTTTATCTTTTGTCTTCAACACATGGACGTGCCAGGGTTGGTCGACCTGCAAAAACTACATAACCTCTGTGCAGACATAAGACTAAAGATAAACCTTCCTTATGATTTCGGCGGGATACGTAAATGTATGGTTTCAAGTAATTATTTCTAATTAATAATAGTCATTTGTTTACAGATAGTTATATGGTTTCAAGTAACAAAGGATAATAATTGGAAAACATAAATAGCTATAGTTTTTAATCCTGTTTGCTTTTCTTTACGAAACATAATAATCTAGCTCCATAAAACTGGTTAAACAGTTCTATATGACCCATAAATGGTACCTTAACAGGTATTACCTCTCGAAGTCAAAGTGAAACTGGGGGTAATGGTAAAGTTGGGTAATATGCATTCTCCAAAGCGCTATAAATGTAGCATTACCGAGAGATCGTTTAATATCATATAAAGAAAACTCTTTGGGTGGAGATCTTATACCTCTACGGTATGAAATTGGCCTATTCTTCAATCCCAACCAATGTGGCTGAGTATTAAAAAGAAATATTTGAAATCATACCCCTATGTTACCGTTCTGTATCCGAAACAATAAAGGAAAAAGGATTATATGGACGTGCCATATCTGTCGGCATAAAATAATACTTGACACGTTTATATTCCGTTGAAATCAATCAATCAATCATTTGCCTTCTGAAAGTTTTATTTGTTTCACTTATTTTTCTGTGTTCTCTCGTTATTTCTTCTTTTTTTCTTATTTTTGATTTAAGTCCCTCTTCTGTCTGTCTGTACGTCTTTTATTTTCTTTTTTTAAAGTGGCTTTGAACCACCAATTTTTCATCCTCTTTCCATGAACGTTTGTTCTTACGTCTTCTTACGTTGAAAGCTATTCTGATGTCTTCCACTCCGTCACATAGGTTTTATCCTTCTCGTTTATTTCATTAAAGTCCGATCTTCATCACAACACCAACTGTGCCATCGTTTACTGTATCTTCTCAAAATCTATCCTTCATCAAGGTACTATTTACCAACCCCTCCGCTCGTGCAGGATATGACACAAGGTCAATTTTTAAGCGGAGTTTCACAATTTTTGAATTCAGAGTGTTCCTTCTCCTAGACTAGTTGCCTCAACAAGGCTGAAGAACCTAGTCCGTCCTACTATTTACCCATAGCTGGAGGGAGAATAAGGGGGTTCATACCTTTCCCAAGGGTATTTGCCCGAAAGTGAACATAATAGCGCGACTGGAGTACGAACTCGCGTACTACGATTCCGCAGTTCATCGCTTTTAACCATTACACCACGAGGACACCCCCAATCAAGGTACCAGTTATGAGAGTAGTGATCTGCAGCCTGTCAAGACTCGCCAGCAAACTAATCTTCCTCAAAATGTTTTCGTTAAGTTGAGAAGAACCTATGTTAGATGGAGTTGTCAAATGCTATTATTACTTCCCTAGACTGAAACTAACTGTGCTTTTCCCGCTTCGACTACCTAGGTACTATAGACATAGAAAGCAGATTCTTGTCTGCTACCCTCCGACCGGACTAGCATCGAAGATTTATAAACAATTAAAAAACCCTTTATTTTCCATTTTATTATTTAGAAACATTTTTTCGATTTTACAACCTAAACGTTAAAATTTACTGACCTCCTAACTTCTTTAGCTACCCGTTAAATACTATTATACTTACAATTCCTTGTGCATACATACCTACCTAATCGAGCCGGGGCCTTACGAGTAGAGTGTTCGTTAATGGTCCGAGGAGACTGGGGTTCAATCTCAGGACGAGTCATACCAAAGACTCAAAAAATGGTACTTGATGCCGCCTTGCTTTACACTTAGCATTATAAGGTACGGATCAAAGGTAAAGTGGAGCAATCCAAAAAATGGAGTAGCGCCCTCCACAACACCCCGTTGCACTAGCTATTGAAAAGATAGCCTTCGGGTCAACCACGACTAAAGTCACCAACTTTACATTCACATAACGAATATCATCGTAGGATATTGAGACGGTGACCAAAAAGTCATTAAGTGTGATTGAAAATTTAAGCTTAATTGAAAGCTTGGCTTTCATTGCGCAAAAGGAAATCATGTGATTATATTTATAAAAGTTAGAAGATTAATATTTGCTAAGAATTAGACCGTAGAGAACTAGTAAAGTGAGCGGTGGTGAAGAAGTCTGACCTATTCGATAGAATAAAAGAAGTCTGACCTATTCGATAAAATAGAAGAAGTCTGACCTATTCGATAAAATAAAATAAATGAAGAAGTCTGACCTATTCGATAAAATAAAAGAAGTCTGACCTATTCGATAAAATAAAAGAAGTCTGACCTATTCGATAAAATAAAATAAATGAAGAAGTCTGACCTATTCGATAAAATAAAAGAAGTCTGACCTATTCGATAAAATAAAAGAAGTCTGACCTATTCGATAAAGCAAAAGAAGTCTGACCTATTCGATGAAATAAAATAAATGAAGAAGTCTGACCTATTCGATAAAATAAAAGAAGTCTGACCTATTTGATAAAATAAAAGAAGCCTGACCTATTCGATAAAATAAAACTGGATTTCTTCCAAGCTGTGACAGTGTGAATAATACTGTGTGAATACACCACGTGGACCCTACCAAAACGAATGGAGAAAAAACTAGATGGGAATTACACAAGAATGCTACGATCTATTTTGAACAAATCCTGGAAACAACACTTGACGAAAAAAGCTGTATGGGCGCAAGCGTCCAATCTCAATAAACATCCAAGTAGGATGAACAAGGCATTTGGGACACAGCTGAAGTGTCATAAGTGACGTCTTCCCTGGATCCCCACACATGGACATGTCAGAGTTGGTCTTCCAGCAAGAACTTATTCATACCAGCCCTGTGCGGACACAGGATGTAGTTTGGAAGACTTGCCAGGAACAATGGATGATCGGGACAGAGAGAGAAAGAGAGTGTCAGGAAAATCCATGCTATTAGTACAACCTGATCATGATGTTAGCAAAAAGAAATGGGTGAATAAGAGGAGTCGTCGAAGCAATAAGAATTTGAGGTCAGTAAAACGTCATTGTAATACATTTCGATGAAAATGCGTGGGGTCTTGATAACAGATGACAAGCCGAGAAGACAAGATAGCAACGAGAGAAGAACGAATTGTGCGAAAATGATGGCTGTATAACATTATAATTGTATGTATTATTGCGCCTAGATATATGCATCTTGAGTCAGAAGAGCTTATAGTGGCTCGGTTAATTTTTCAATGGAACTATTTATGAAATAACCATATTATATATATATATATATATATATATATATATATATATATATAACATTTGATCCAGTTAAACCGGAGTTGGGAGTAATTCCATCAGGGCAAGAAATCTATTCAAAAGTGAACATTTAAATTTTCCTGGTAAAGAGCTCAATGTAACAGACATTATAGAGCAATAGTTTCATTAAGAAAAATCACAAACCGGTCACATTAGGATTATAAATTTATTTCCATCCTATTATGTGTTTAGTAATTCCATCAGGACAAGAAAACTATTCAAACTATTCATAACATAACAGGATGGAAATAAATTTATAATCGTAATGTGACCGGTTTGTATTTTTTCTTAATGATATAAATATATATATATATATATATATATATGTGTGTGTGTGTGTGTGTGTGTGTGTGTGTGTGTGCGCGCGCGTGCCTATTAGAGAGAGAGAGAAAGAGAGAGAGAGAGAGAGACCCTGTGGTAGATTTGTAAAAATGCTGGACTGCGACATCGTACTTAGGAAGTTAGAACGCCAATCGAGCTAATGCATTCGATTTAAGACTGATATTCTTAGATACAAACGAACCCCTTTAAACCTGGGTTAAATAATACCACTATTGTCATTAAAAAATTGCTTTAGACTTAAATAACCTATGAAAGCTGATATGCCATAAAAAAGAAAATCAGCTTTACTTCATTTTATAACTTGTGTTACATCCTCCTCAGGTTGGATATGAGACATACATTTTTGCGTTGGTCTGGTTTCTTTGTTTCATGGCATATTAACCTTGATGGGATATTTAAGGCCAAAGCTATCGTTGTAGAAGAACAATAATTATACTTTCTGATCCATAAATAAGGGGATTAGCAAGTTCATGCCTTTCCTATGGGTATTACTCCCTAAATGAACGTAATAGCTCCACTGGAGTTCGAACTCTCTCGCTACGATGCTGCAGTACAGCACGTTCGTATTACGCCACAGGGTCTTCTCCTTAACGAGGATACAACACAAACCTTAAAGCAGTGGGTTTTTCACGTCGGATCTTTGTTAAGAGTTGCCTACCGCATTTTCCTTTGAGATTATTTTTTTTCAAAATCGGATTAAATAAGATTATTTAAAAATATCAAAGAAATATATTGAAAAAAAAAGGGATTAAAATTAAAATTAAATACTTGATGTCTTAATCCTGTCTGCAAATTATGGATAAATTGGATACAAAGAGATAGGGAAAATATTCCCTTAGAATTTCAAGTTGCGTTCTGTGTTTTCGCCAAAATGTATTATCTTTCTTTTTATTCATTTATTTATTTATTTGAATTATTGCACAAGACATAAATTAGATTTTTATTAAAGAAATGATTCTGTGATTACTAGATTAAAATTTCTTTTTTTTCAACGATTTTCTTTCGGCGATGTTAACTGGAATTATAAAATACAGGGATAGTTCAGATGATTCATTTCGTAAAACAATTTTCATCATCATATACATTTTGCGACTGGTTTTAAAACGTTTAAGTCAAGATTTTTAAAAGAAGTTAATTTAGACGCCTGGCAGACGAATAAACATTTGGCTGGATGAATATAATTTTAGGGTTTCGCAAGGGAGTGAATTTGCTAGTTTGCATCGATAAATCTCTTCATAACAGAACAAAAACCGCTTGATAATATTAACTCGTCGCCAGATATCGAGGGGGTGTCCTCGTGGCGAAATGGTTAATGCGATAGACTGCGGAATCGTAGTAAGCGAGTTCGTACTCCAGTCGTGCTATTACGTTCACTTTAGGGCAAATACTCTTCAGAGAGGTATGAACCCCCTTATCCTCCCAGCTATGGGTTAAATAGTACCACTACTGTTCTTCTAGGAGAATGGCTTTGGCATTAAATAACATACAAAGGTTGATATGCCATTAAACAAAGAAACCAAACCAAACCAAACCAGATATCGTCCACCTTCCATACAGACTCCTGAGCGAGAATAGGAATTTTAAATAGTGAATAAAAGCATTGATGTCAATTTACTAGTTTACATTAATAAAATGGTTTAATACACGATTAAAAAAAATCGCAGTATTTTGAAAACTAATTGGAGAGATATCGTAGACCTTGCAGAATGCGTTATTGGGTCCTTCTATCTGGCTGATTGTTTGGGTTTTATAGCATATCAACCTTTTTAGATTATTTAATGCCGAATCCATTTTTGTACAAATAATCAGTTCTATTTCAAACAATTCAGTTTAGCATAAGTACACAGTTTAATTATCAAAAACATTTCTATTTCAAGCTATTCAGTTTAGTCAAACAGTTCTAATTCATCCAATTCACTTTAGTATAAGTATAGATTTTGTTTACGCACAATTAAATGTCAGAACAGCTCTATACTTTAGAATTCAGTTTTGCGTGAGTACGTTTCAATGTCAAGAACATTTTCATTCAAACAATTCAGTTTAGCATAAGTACACAGTTTAATTATCAAAAACATTTCTATTTCAAGCTATTCAGTTTAGTCAAACAGTTCTAATTCATCCAATTCACTTTAGTATAAGTATAGATTTTGTTTACGCACAATTAAATGTCAGAACAGCTCTATACTTTAGAATTCAGTTTTGCGTGAGTACGTTTCAATGTCAAGAACATTTTCATTCAAACAATTCAGTTTAGCATAAGTACACAGTTTAATTATCAAAAACATTTCTATTTCAAGCTATTCAGTTTAGTCAAACAGTTCTAATTCATCCAATTCACTTTAGTATAAGTATAGATTTTGTTTACGCACAATTAAATGTCAGAACAGCTCTATACTTTAGAATTCAGTTTTGCGTGAGTACGTTTCAATGTCAAGAACATTTTCATTCAAACAATTCAGTTTAGCATAAGTACACAGTTTAATTATCAAAAACATTTCTATTTCAAGCTATTCAGTTTAGTCAAACAGTTCTAATTCATCCAATTCACTTTAGTATAAGTATAGATTTTGTTTACGCACAATTAAATGTCAGAACAGCTCTATACTTTAGAATTCAGTTTTGCGTGAGTACGTTTCAATGTCAAGAACATTTTCATTCAAACAATTCAGTTTAGCATAAGTACACAGTTTAATTATCAAAAACATTTCTATTTCAAGCTATTCAGTTTAGTCAAACAGTTCTAATTCATCCAATTCACTTTAGTATAAGTATAGATTTTGTTTACGCACAATTAAATGTCAGAACAGCTCTATACTTTAGAATTCAGTTTTGCGTGAGTACGTTTCAATGTCAAGAACATTTTCATTCAAACAATTCAGTTTAGCATAAGTACACAGTTTAATTATCAAAAACATTTCTATTTCAAGCTATTCAGTTTAGTCAAACAGTTCTAATTCATCCAATTCACTTTAGTATAAGTATAGATTTTGTTTACGCACAATTAAATGTCAGAACAGCTCTATACTTTAGAATTCAGTTTTGCGTGAGTACGTTTCAATGTCAAGAACATTTTCATTCAAACAATTCAGTTTAGCATAAGTACACAGTTTAATTATCAAAAACATTTCTATTTCAAGCTATTCAGTTTAGTCAAACAGTTCTAATTCATCCAATTCACTTTAGTATAAGTATAGATTTTGTTTACGCACAATTAAATGTCAGAACAGCTCTATACTTTAGAATTCAGTTTTGCGTGAGTACGTTTCAATGTCAAGAACATTTTCATTCAAACAATTCAGTTTAGCATAAGTACACAGTTTAATTATCAAAAACATTTCTATTTCAAGCTATTCAGTTTAGTCAAACAGTTCTAATTCATCCAATTCACTTTAGTATAAGTATAGATTTTGTTTACGCACAATTAAATGTCAGAACAGCTCTATACTTTAGAATTCAGTTTTGCGTGAGTACGTTTCAATGTCAAGAACATTTTCATTCAAACAATTCAGTTTAGCATAAGTACACAGTTTAATTATCAAAAACATTTCTATTTCAAGCTATTCAGTTTAGTCAAACAGTTCTAATTCATCCAATTCACTTTAGTATAAGTATAGATTTTGTTTACGCACAATTAAATGTCAGAACAGCTCTATACTTTAGAATTCAGTTTTGCGTGAGTACGTTTCAATGTCAAGAACATTTTCATTCAAACAATTCAGTTTAGCATAAGTACACAGTTTAATTATCAAAAACATTTCTATTTCAAGCTATTCAGTTTAGTCAAACAGTTCTAATTCATCCAATTCACTTTAGTATAAGTATAGATTTTGTTTACGCACAATTAAATGTCAGAACAGCTCTATACTTTAGAATTCAGTTTTGCGTGAGTACGTTTCAATGTCAAGAACATTTTCATTCAAACAATTCAGTTTAGCATAAGTACACAGTTTAATTATCAAAAACATTTCTATTTCAAGCTATTCAGTTTAGTCAAACAGTTCTAATTCATCCAATTCACTTTAGTATAAGTATAGATTTTGTTTACGCACAATTAAATGTCAGAACAGCTCTATACTTTAGAATTCAGTTTTGCGTGAGTACGTTTCAATGTCAAGAACATTTTCATTCAAACAATTCAGTTTAGCATAAGTACACAGTTTAATTATCAAAAACATTTCTATTTCAAGCTATTCAGTTTAGTCAAACAGTTCTAATTCATCCAATTCACTTTAGTATAAGTATAGATTTTGTTTACGCACAATTAAATGTCAGAACAGCTCTATACTTTAGAATTCAGTTTTGCGTGAGTACGTTTCAATGTCAAGAACATTTTCATTCAAACAATTCAGTTTAGCATAAGTACACAGTTTAATTATCAAAAACATTTCTATTTCAAGCTATTCAGTTTAGTCAAACAGTTCTAATTCATCCAATTCACTTTAGTATAAGTATAGATTTTGTTTACGCACAATTAAATGTCAGAACAGCTCTATACTTTAGAATTCAGTTTTGCGTGAGTACGTTTCAATGTCAAGAACATTTTCATTCAAACAATTCAGTTTAGCATAAGTACACAGTTTAATTATCAAAAACATTTCTATTTCAAGCTATTCAGTTTAGTCAAACAGTTCTAATTCATCCAATTCACTTTAGTATAAGTATAGATTTTGTTTACGCACAATTAAATGTCAGAACAGCTCTATACTTTAGAATTCAGTTTTGCGTGAGTACGTTTCAATGTCAAGAACATTTTCATTCAAACAATTCAGTTTAGCATAAGTACACAGTTTAATTATCAAAAACATTTCTATTTCAAGCTATTCAGTTTAGTCAAACAGTTCTAATTCATCCAATTCACTTTAGTATAAGTATAGATTTTGTTTACGCACAATTAAATGTCAGAACAGCTCTATACTTTAGAATTCAGTTTTGCGTGAGTACGTTTCAATGTCAAGAACATTTTCATTCAAACAATTCAGTTTAGCATAAGTACACAGTTTAATTATCAAAAACATTTCTATTTCAAGCTATTCAGTTTAGTCAAACAGTTCTAATTCATCCAATTCACTTTAGTATAAGTATAGATTTTGTTTACGCACAATTAAATGTCAGAACAGCTCTATACTTTAGAATTCAGTTTTGCGTGAGTACGTTTCAATGTCAAGAACATTTTCATTCAAACAATTCAGTTTAGCATAAGTACACAGTTTAATTATCAAAAACATTTCTATTTCAAGCTATTCAGTTTAGTCAAACAGTTCTAATTCATCCAATTCACTTTAGTATAAGTATAGATTTTGTTTACGCACAATTAAATGTCAGAACAGCTCTATACTTTAGAATTCAGTTTTGCGTGAGTACGTTTCAATGTCAAGAACATTTTCATTCAAACAATTCAGTTTAGCATAAGTACACAGTTTAATTATCAAAAACATTTCTATTTCAAGCTATTCAGTTTAGTCAAACAGTTCTAATTCATCCAATTCACTTTAGTATAAGTATAGATTTTGTTTACGCACAATTAAATGTCAGAACAGCTCTATACTTTAGAATTCAGTTTTGCGTGAGTACGTTTCAATGTCAAGAACATTTTCATTCAAACAATTCAGTTTAGCATAAGTACACAGTTTAATTATCAAAAACATTTCTATTTCAAGCTATTCAGTTTAGTCAAACAGTTCTAATTCATCCAATTCACTTTAGTATAAGTATAGATTTTGTTTACGCACAATTAAATGTCAGAACAGCTCTATACTTTAGAATTCAGTTTTGCGTGAGTACGTTTCAATGTCAAGAACATTTTCATTCAAACAATTCAGTTTAGCATAAGTACACAGTTTAATTATCAAAAACATTTCTATTTCAAGCTATTCAGTTTAGTCAAACAGTTCTAATTCATCCAATTCACTTTAGTATAAGTATAGATTTTGTTTACGCACAATTAAATGTCAGAACAGCTCTATACTTTAGAATTCAGTTTTGCGTGAGTACGTTTCAATGTCAAGAACATTTTCATTCAAACAATTCAGTTTAGCATAAGTACACAGTTTAATTATCAAAAACATTTCTATTTCAAGCTATTCAGTTTAGTCAAACAGTTCTAATTCATCCAATTCACTTTAGTATAAGTATAGATTTTGTTTACGCACAATTAAATGTCAGAACAGCTCTATACTTTAGAATTCAGTTTTGCGTGAGTACGTTTCAATGTCAAGAACATTTTCATTCAAACAATTCAGTTTAGCATAAGTACACAGTTTAATTATCAAAAACATTTCTATTTCAAGCTATTCAGTTTAGTCAAACAGTTCTAATTCATCCAATTCACTTTAGTATAAGTATAGATTTTGTTTACGCACAATTAAATGTCAGAACAGCTCTATACTTTAGAATTCAGTTTTGCGTGAGTACGTTTCAATGTCAAGAACATTTTCATTCAAACAATTCAGTTTAGCATAAGTACACAGTTTAATTATCAAAAACATTTCTATTTCAAGCTATTCAGTTTAGTCAAACAGTTCTAATTCATCCAATTCACTTTAGTATAAGTATAGATTTTGTTTACGCACAATTAAATGTCAGAACAGCTCTATACTTTAGAATTCAGTTTTGCGTGAGTACGTTTCAATGTCAAGAACATTTTCATTCAAACAATTCAGTTTAGCATAAGTACACAGTTTAATTATCAAAAACATTTCTATTTCAAGCTATTCAGTTTAGTCAAACAGTTCTAATTCATCCAATTCACTTTAGTATAAGTATAGATTTTGTTTACGCACAATTAAATGTCAGAACAGCTCTATACTTTAGAATTCAGTTTTGCGTGAGTACGTTTCAATGTCAAGAACATTTTCATTCAAACAATTCAGTTTAGCATAAGTACACAGTTTAATTATCAAAAACATTTCTATTTCAAGCTATTCAGTTTAGTCAAACAGTTCTAATTCATCCAATTCACTTTAGTATAAGTATAGATTTTGTTTACGCACAATTAAATGTCAGAACAGCTCTATACTTTAGAATTCAGTTTTGCGTGAGTACGTTTCAATGTCAAGAACATTTTCATTCAAACAATTCAGTTTAGCATAAGTACACAGTTTAATTATCAAAAACATTTCTATTTCAAGCTATTCAGTTTAGTCAAACAGTTCTAATTCATCCAATTCACTTTAGTATAAGTATAGATTTTGTTTACGCACAATTAAATGTCAGAACAGCTCTATACTTTAGAATTCAGTTTTGCGTGAGTACGTTTCAATGTCAAGAACATTTTCATTCAAACAATTCAGTTTAGCATAAGTACACAGTTTAATTATCAAAAACATTTCTATTTCAAGCTATTCAGTTTAGTCAAACAGTTCTAATTCATCCAATTCACTTTAGTATAAGTATAGATTTTGTTTACGCACAATTAAATGTCAGAACAGCTCTATACTTTAGAATTCAGTTTTGCGTGAGTACGTTTCAATGTCAAGAACATTTTCATTCAAACAATTCAGTTTAGCATAAGTACACAGTTTAATTATCAAAAACATTTCTATTTCAAGCTATTCAGTTTAGTCAAACAGTTCTAATTCATCCAATTCACTTTAGTATAAGTATAGATTTTGTTTACGCACAATTAAATGTCAGAACAGCTCTATACTTTAGAATTCAGTTTTGCGTGAGTACGTTTCAATGTCAAGAACATTTTCATTCAAACAATTCAGTTTAGCATAAGTACACAGTTTAATTATCAAAAACATTTCTATTTCAAGCTATTCAGTTTAGTCAAACAGTTCTAATTCATCCAATTCACTTTAGTATAAGTATAGATTTTGTTTACGCACAATTAAATGTCAGAACAGCTCTATACTTTAGAATTCAGTTTTGCGTGAGTACGTTTCAATGTCAAGAACATTTTCATTCAAACAATTCAGTTTAGCATAAGTACACAGTTTAATTATCAAAAACATTTCTATTTCAAGCTATTCAGTTTAGTCAAACAGTTCTAATTCATCCAATTCACTTTAGTATAAGTATAGATTTTGTTTACGCACAATTAAATGTCAGAACAGCTCTATACTTTAGAATTCAGTTTTGCGTGAGTACGTTTCAATGTCAAGAACATTTTCATTCAAACAATTCAGTTTAGCATAAGTACACAGTTTAATTATCAAAAACATTTCTATTTCAAGCTATTCAGTTTAGTCAAACAGTTCTAATTCATCCAATTCACTTTAGTATAAGTATAGATTTTGTTTACGCACAATTAAATGTCAGAACAGCTCTATACTTTAGAATTCAGTTTTGCGTGAGTACGTTTCAATGTCAAGAACATTTTCATTCAAACAATTCAGTTTAGCATAAGTACACAGTTTAATTATCAAAAACATTTCTATTTCAAGCTATTCAGTTTAGTCAAACAGTTCTAATTCATCCAATTCACTTTAGTATAAGTATAGATTTTGTTTACGCACAATTAAATGTCAGAACAGCTCTATACTTTAGAATTCAGTTTTGCGTGAGTACGTTTCAATGTCAAGAACATTTTCATTCAAACAATTCAGTTTAGCATAAGTACACAGTTTAATTATCAAAAACATTTCTATTTCAAGCTATTCAGTTTAGTCAAACAGTTCTAATTCATCCAATTCACTTTAGTATAAGTATAGATTTTGTTTACGCACAATTAAATGTCAGAACAGCTCTATACTTTAGAATTCAGTTTTGCGTGAGTACGTTTCAATGTCAAGAACATTTTCATTCAAACAATTCAGTTTAGCATAAGTACACAGTTTAATTATCAAAAACATTTCTATTTCAAGCTATTCAGTTTAGTCAAACAGTTCTAATTCATCCAATTCACTTTAGTATAAGTATAGATTTTGTTTACGCACAATTAAATGTCAGAACAGCTCTATACTTTAGAATTCAGTTTTGCGTGAGTACGTTTCAATGTCAAGAACATTTTCATTCAAACAATTCAGTTTAGCATAAGTACACAGTTTAATTATCAAAAACATTTCTATTTCAGTTCAATCAAACAGTTCTAATTTAAACAATTAAATTTAGCATAAGTATACAGTTAGGATAGGGCCCTATCAGGTGCTACCATTCTGAGCCAGGGTAGACCTGGGAGTAATGGCAATGAAGGGGTGCTCTGCATTCCCCAAAGCCCCAGCATCACCGGAACCTCACCATCAGATTGTTTGGTATCATATCCAGGACTTTCGTTGGAGGATGGTCTTACCCCTCTGCAGAGAAGCAGTCGGTGTATTCTACAGCCCCAGCCAACTGGGAAAGTCGGTCTAGAGATCAGAGAAAGAATAAATCCAGATAACTGCATTGGAGATCTGATGAGATTTACTTTCACTTACATGCAGAACACGAGAGATCAAGTCTTCTCAAAATCGTCCCTATTGACCCCTGGAAATAAATACAATTTTAACGGGATAAATAAAAGCATAGTAATAATCTACAGTAAGTAGATTTCATCATCTCATCATCTTTTCGTGTCATCCGCTCGGATATCTCTGACCCTTTCTCGCCAACTCTTCCTATCGTTCATCGCTTCCGGCAGGTCCTCTGGGCTACACCCCGTATCCCCACAGAGATGCTATGTGTAGGTTCAAGCTGGTCGCCCTGGTTTTGCTCGGCCATGTGAAGGGGTCCATAGTTGTACATCACTTATGAGCTCGTCCCTAGAGTGTCCTACATATTTGGTTCGTCTAATTTGGATAGTTTTCGTGAGGTTTCTTTAATTATAAATCCCTTTATAAGAGGACAAAGAAAATCACTGGATTATGTTGACTTGTTGACAGACACCCTAAATCTAGCAGAATGCCTGATTCAGTAACATCGTCTCTAGTGGTACGTCGTTGATATACGAACTATTCTGTGATCGCAGGTTAAAAGAAAATTCTTGTTTTCAGTTTTATATTACTTTTATGTGTACCCATTTTATTTTTCGGTGTTTGCATCTACAATGATCATGCAATATTGATTTTACAAAAAGGCTAAGTTGGATATCAGTGGGAAGGAAAGAGGGCCGTTTTATGCGTTTTCGAGTGGCATACGATGTACGTACTACAAAATTCTGACGTACAAGAAAAATTCAAAATACAGATTCGTATTCAGCTCATATGATTTAGTCTAAAAAATACCTTTTAGCAGTAGTAGCAAAAATATTGTTGACTAGTATTGTTCACTGCCTATATCCCTACGCACGAGAAGGCAGCCCAGTCATCTGGGGCTGTCGAATACACTGACTGTATCTCTGCAGAGGGGTTAGACGCCCACAAACGAGAGTCCTAGATATTACATCTGATGGCTAGGTATCAGCCTTAGAGATTTGGGGAATGTGAAGTAGCTTCTCGTTGCCATTGCTCCTAGGTCCACTCTGATCCAGAGTGGTTGCGTTTGATTGGGTCCTTTCTCCGAGTAAAATTGAACAAACTCTGTGTAAACAAACGTCTGATGTTAAACTTGTGACTGTTATATACCAATACTTGAAACCATTTAACTGTGTGCAAAAAAGAGTTCAGGGTCGTTTAAGAATGTTATCTACAAGATTTGTGTACAAGCCATATATAAATCCATTATATATATATAAAAAGTATTTGGCATTAAATAACTTACAATGATTGATATGCCATAAAACCCAAACGAATAGGATGTTACACAAAGTTATATTTTCAGCAGAGTTTAAAGATTTTGATTCAGAGTTTTTTCTAAACAGGTTACCATACCAAGGTTAAAGAGCCCAGTTTGTCAAAGTATTAACCTATTGCTGGAGGAAGGATAACTAGATTCATGCCTTTCCGAAAGGTAATAGAACTATGTGAAATGCAAATGCCTAGTCCAGGATTTGAACATGGGATGCTGTCTCCATTTTCAATGACGGTAACCGTTACACCACGCTTTTTTAACTGCGCTCTTCGCTAATTTAGAGTCGATTGAATTTTCACTGGAGAAAATCTGATCCGTATGGTTGGTGTCCACAGAGGGTGTATGTACTATAGTGCATTTATGAATTGTCTTATGAGAGCCCAGTCAGTACAACCAATATTAAGAGAGAGAAGAGATGGATTGCATGATTTTCTGGGGAACATTAGGGCAAAGTGAAAACACTTTCATACACGATTTGTACACTGGTCTCCGACTCCATTTCCTAAATTGATAACTGTTATCTCATCTGCTCCCACACTGTCGAGTACATGTTATACATATTTACAAATGTATCAATGGTAGTTAATTAATATCTTGCTGCTTAATACGCTGTTACTGCTTCAGTGATGACGATTGCCCACATTTCATCCATGGCCTAGTGGATAGAATGTTTTCCAATGGCCCAGAAGACCGGTTTTAAGTCCCAGGTCGTGTCATACCAAAGATCTTTAAAAATGGTACATAATTCGCCTTTAGTTAACATTCAGCAATATAAAGTACGTATCAAAGGAAAGTAAAGCAATCCAACGAAAGGGGAAGCGCCTTCCCAACACCTCGCTATTGAAGCAAAATATATATATATGTGTGTGTGTGTGTGTGTGTGTGTGTGTGTGTGTGTGTGTGTGTGTGTGTGCAAGTGTGTGTGTGTGTGTGTGTGTATTTATAATTTTGTTTGGTATATTTAAAAATAAAGAGTGTTTAATATTCGTCATAAAGAATAGGTACCTTAGTTAGGATAACATACACAGAATCAATGCAGATTGGTGACCATCCTCTTTTTCACCATGGCGATATACCTTATATTTTATGATAGTCTGATAATCGTGACGCTGAGAAAATGGCAATCACCAAGTACCGTTTACTATGCGTCAACGCAATTCTAACTTATATATATATATATATATATATATATATATATATATATATATATATATATACGACTGAAAAGGATTGCCTTCTTCAATTTCTACTGTTTTCTTCTAATGGAACATATTAGTGTTTTAAGGAATGTCCATTTTCAATTTGCGCGCTCTCGATAAAAAAAAGAAGAAAAAAGGTTGCTTTTTTTCCCGGAAAATTGTGGAAACGGCAAGAAAAAAATGATAGTAAGGACAGTTTTACACTCCCTTGAGATTTTCTAATATGCGAAAAACAGAAATTCAATAGAGAATTAACAAGACGATCCTTTTCCGCTGTATTTAAAATACTTGTCTCAAGACAAACAACAAAAGAAAACACCTTTATATACATAAACGAAGTCTATCTGAAAAATAACTGGACTGGTTGTGAGAAAGAGGGAAAATTGTATTGTATTATCATCTAACATATGTTGAGAGCATATGACTACAATCTTACCTTTCTGAAACCATTGCATTTTTTTTACATTATTTTGTTCACACCTCTTTTTTCGCACGTTCAACAATGAGCACTGAGGAATTAATAAACCTGGAATTTTTATTTCGGTTGTGGAAAACTCCGTCACAAGCACTTGATATGTATCAGCAAGTGTATGGATGTAATGCCATGTTATGCACGTTTTTGTTAAGTATCTCACAAGGTTCAAAGTGGGTTGCAAGGTGGTGAAAGATGACTCCAGGCACGAAAGGCTACTGAAAAAACTGAACAGGGCTCAACGTCAAACGATTAATACATTCCGTCCACAGTTCGAATGATTACAACTCAGCCTAACATTGGAAAGGTGTGTTTGGAAGGTTATCAGAGAGGATTTGGGCATGTCTGAAAAGTAAAGGGACCGGGTGTGCTGAGCACTCGGTAGTTCCACCTTATTTACTTGATCTTGCTCAGTGTGACTTATTTTCAACAAGATCGAGAAGATCATAGAGGGGGCTGTAACGACGAAACTGAGGGGCATCCCAGCAGAATCTTTACCGAAGTTCATAGAAACAGGTCAGAAAAGGATGAAAATAGTATTAGATTTGAAGGGGAATTACCTTAAAGAGGAAAATATGTAGTTTGTTGTTTGGAATTGAAATAAATTATGACACTGACCCCATTACTTTTCTGACAAAATATATGTATATATCATTGTCATGAAGTCGTAATTACAGCAGGGATTTCCAAGATTCTATATCGTCATGATATATCCATCGCCTCTAGTAGTTGTTCCAATCCTGTGTCCATACAAAGCTGAAGTCTATAAGTACTAGTAGGTAAGTGATTGATGACTCTCTCTCTCTATATATATATATATATTGTCATCAAAAGACAGAATGTTTCGTTATATCGGAACTCATCAGTGTTACTAGACACGCGAGATGCTTCAAGCTGGGATCGAAACCCGGCCAATTTTACGTTAGGCTTATAACATATCTTCACAGCCATGGGCAGTCTCTACGCAAGCTAGTGAATTTTAACGTATATTTATTAATTTTTCCTTTTGTTTACATTTACGCTAAACGTGTCCAGAGGGCTCAATTCGTTAGAAGAGCTTTGCATTACGCAGCCATGGAATACTATATAACCACTGCTGTGAGAGAAGTTCGAGCACCAATCACGCTCTTTCGTTCAATTTCGAACTAATATGTTTGGGAAAGAGATGAACCTCTTTATCAACCACCAGCTATGACTTAAATAGAATCACCATTGTTCTTCAACGTGTATGGCTTTGGTATTTGTCATGATGATTAGAGTAGGCCCGGGAGACCTGGGTTCAATACCATACAACTAAAATAAATGGTACTTGATGCCTTTTTGCTTAACACTCAGCATTACGGATCAAGCGTAAAGTGGAGCAATCAAGGGAAAGGAGTATCGCCCTCCTCTACACATAGGTGTAGTAGCTATCGAAAAGGGACTCTTCGGGTCACCCTCGACTACGGTCGCCAACTTTACTTTTACTCATTTTTATTGACTCACACGCACATACACATATGTATATTTATAAATATACACATATTACTATATATATATATATATATATATATATATATATATATATATATATATATATATATATATATTGTAATTTCTAGGTTTGCATTTTTAGATGTGTTTTCTTGCGAATTTTTTTACGAATATTAGAACATTTTCGATAAAGCAATTAAGATTATATATACGGAAACTTTCAGTCGCCACAATTATCAGCTTTTCATACTCACCTCCTGAGCGTATAAGAAATCATTTGTTTTGTTGCAAGCTCTTTGGTTGCAGTTATCAGGAAAAAAATAAACACATTCCAAAGAAAAGAATTCGTTCAGGACTGAAATATAAATCCCTTCTAATTCACCCTTCCCCCCCTCTCTCTCTCTCTCGCTCTCTCTCTTTGACCTTTTTTCTGTTTTCATGCCTGTTCATACAAACTCATTCATACAATCTCAGTTATTTTTTTTGCATCCACATTTACCAACCGACGGGAATCTTCGGAAGAAAATTAACGTTTCGTTCGTTGTTCATTTCTGACGTGGTACTATTTACCAACCCCTCCGCTCGGGCAGGATATGACACAAGGTCAATTTTTTTTAAAGCGGAGTTTAGCAGGTTTGTATTCAGAGTTTTCCTTCTCCTAGACTAGTTGCCTCACCAAGAAGAACCTAGTCCGTCCTACTATTTACCCATAGCTGGAGGGAGAATAAGGGGGTTCATACCTTTCCCAAGGGTATTTGCCCGAAAGTGAACGTAATAGCGCGACTGGAGTACGAACTCGCGTACTACGATTCCGCAATTCATCGCTTTAACCATTACACCACGTGGTAAATCTAAGTGTACCCTCATGGCATTTTAAGGTGCCTCGTTCGTCAATCGGTATTTTCCCGTGCAATACTACATCTCATCTCCAACTGTTGTTATTATCTATCTATCTATCTATTCAAGATTCTGTGTATATCTCTCAACGTAAATGTATGACTCTGTTCGTATGTATGTATGTATGTATGTACCAACTCCTCCATTTGAGCAGTATGTGACACAAGGTCAATTTTTGACAGGTTTTCCTTATCCTAGACTGGCTGCCTAATCAAGACTAAAGAGCCCGGTTTTCTCCATTATATACCAATACTTACAGAGAGAATAATTGGTTCCATACCTTTACCAAGAATATTAGTGCAATGTGGATTGCAATTAGGCTCGGTAAGGATTTGAACTCGTGTTGCCGTGTCCATCTCCTACAATAATAACCATTACACTGCATGGACCTCATTTGTATGTACAGTAGCGTTCAAAACTAATTTTGTCCCTTACTTTTGGACGTTCCAAATTTGAAAATAGATAAATAATTGTTATAATTCTTTTTCTATCCTTTGCAAATGATTCAAATTTTAGTATGTTATTATGGATGATAACGACTACCAGTTGTCAAAATTTCAGCTTTTCACAGTTGTTATTTCTAACAAATATTAGGTTTTAAAATTTTGTCCCTTAGTTTTGGACGCTACTGTATATATGCATGTATATAATACAGCGAATATCATGAATAAACACTAAACCATCTGATAGTCAGGTTCTTGTCCAGAAGCATTAAGGGATATGGTGTACCCTTTCATTGTACCACATCGAGTCCCATGGGTAAAAAATAACTGTTTATTAAAATCAAATTCAATTTTTAGTATTAGATAGAAATACTTAAAACCATTTAACTGTGTGCAAATTGAACTATAAGTATAAAACAGTGATAATTAAAACCATTTATGTACGAACAAATGAGCTTTGGTTCGTTTAAAAAATGTTACCTACAACCTAATCATTTAAAAAATATAATTTGGTACTGAATAACAATCAGGGGTTGATATGCCATTAAACCAAATGACCAAACGTAACTATATTCACTTCTCTCCCATAAAACACATAATCATAAATTCGGTTGCCTGTCTGTCTGTCAGTCACTTTCTCTTTCTCCCCCCCTCTCTCTCTCTCTGTATATATATATATATATATATATATATATGTGTGTATGTGTAGCACGTGTCTATGCACATATTTTGTTTGCTTGTTTGTATATGTGTGCCTGTGTTTACGCACATTTATCTACGTCCGTGCATCTGTGTGAGAGGGTTAGGAAACCTTTAAATCTCACTTGTTTCACGTACCTTGCAGAGCCCCGATTATGCTCTCACATATTTCTGGTTTATATCACCGTTTAAAGGTCACCCTTTCTTGTTCTTGTTCTTGTTTTAATGATTTTTTAATCCAATGCTGAAATTGAAAATGCTGTGAGCAGCTGGTTGAAAAAAAAAATGAGCCAGAAACGTCTTGGACGAGTTCAAAAAATGAACAGATCGTTTGAAAAAATGTGTTGCCCTCTATGGTGAGTAGAGGTTTGATCTTTTATGTCATACAAAATAATAATTATATATATATATATAGAGAGAGAGAGGGAGGGAAAGGCAGAGACAGAAAGACAGACAAAGAGAGACAGTGTGTGTGTGTGTATGTATATGTGTCTGTGTGTGAGAGAGAGAGTCAGAGAGAGAGAGAGAGAGAGAGAGAGAGAGAGAGAGAGAGAGAGAGAGAGAGAGAGAGAGAAACGGATATAAATTATTATACAATTACTAAAAAAACAACAGGATGTTTGACAAAAATGTGTTGCCCTCTATGGTAAGTAGAGGTTTGATCGATTATGTAATGAAATATTATATATATATATATATATAGAGAGAGAGAGAGAGACAGACAGACACACAAAGAGAGATAGCGTGTGTGTGTGTGTGTGTGTGTGTGTGTGTGTGACAGAGACAGAGAGAAATAGATATGAATTATAATAGAATTCCTTAAAAAAGTAGATGTGGTTTCCATTAAAGAAATAATAATTGGAAATCCTTTGAAACTATCGTAATTTCGTTTAGAGATCACATGGACTACGATCATGTGAGTACAGTGGCTGTTGTAGTACAATAAAATCCTTTCTCATCTCGATTGTCCATGAAGTAATCTAACTGATATTTCGTGTTTTGAATTGAGTGAGTCTAATTTTTTTTTTATTATAAATTGAAACTTAGCAGAACAATACCGAATAATTACTAATCAATTCCCACTAATATCGACGAGAGTCCCCAAATTCTTCGCAGTTCCTCAGTTCGTGAAGTGTCCGCTCGACCAGAAGGAAGACTCTCAGCTATCCAGAATCACTTTCTGATATCTTAAGAATAAAACCTTAACTACAGAATTCTTTTGTTTTGTTCTACTTCGTCTGGTGAACTGATATGGATCACGTGGTTTCACTTATCGAATGGCAAAAGTGGTCACTTGTTTAATGTACAGGATTAGATACATTGGCAATATGTGAACGCAGTTACATTCTTTTGACTTCTAGAAACAATTTAGGGATTTCGGCACATTAGTGGAGGATTTTTTTACATTAATCTTGTGTCAATTATATGTTACATACATGAATCGAGATTGAAGAAAAAGAGAAAATATACTTCGGTACGTTTTAGTTTCTCTGTCTGCTAAACAATCCTTATATTAATGAATCAGACAAATGCGTAATAATCAAAGTTAGCTGATCACGGTTTATTGAATTGGATATTTGTTTTATCAGTTCTTCGAATTAGTACTTTTGCCCAGTCTGCTGAGGCTGTAGAATTCAACGACGGTATCTCTGAAGAGGAGTAAGGATCCTTAACGAGTGTCCGGTATATGACACTAAACAATCTGATGCTGAGGTTCCAGTTATACTGGAGTTTTGGGGAAGGCAGAGTAACCCTATCATTGCCCTCACCACCAGGTCTACTCTGGCCCAGGGTGGTAGCACCTGATAGAGTCCTGTCTATGGGTCAAATAGAACTAAACCGTGGTTTTGAGAGTTTACTGTTTTTTTTGCATTTAAACTGTATATTTATGCTAAACTTGATTACTTGAAATAGAACTGTTTTGATATTTAAACTGAGTACTCACGTTAAATTGAATTGTTAAACTTAATTGTTTAAAATAGAACTGTTTTTGATATTGAAACAGTACTTATGCTAAACTGAATTGTTTGAATTAGAATTGTTGGACTAAACTTAGTAGCTTGAAATAGAAATGTTTTTGGCAATTAAACTGAATTGTTTAATAGAAACGAATATTTCTATAAAAATGGATTTGGAATTAAATAGCATACAAAGATTGATATGACATAAAACCCAAACAACCAATAAAGCAACCAACCAACAAAGCAACCCACGAGTTAGTACTTTCATTAACTGTTCATCGAAAACTATGACTTTTCCAAAAAAAAAGCTTTTGAAATTGGAATGTATTATAGTAGATAAGAAATCTAAATATAATTAAGCTATTGTAAATTTCGATGTAAAAAAAAAAATCTTTTTCCTCGCGTTAGATAATGAGATAAACTTAAGAAAATTCGCAAAATTTCTGAATCAAATAAGACCTCCTGCAATGACGACAATCGTTGTGACACGCCATTGATATTTTTAGATTAAAAAAAGAAAAGAGATACATTTCACTGATGAATCTTATTGTCATTCGGGCAATATCTTCTTATCTCTATTAGCCAGTAGAATAAAACATCAAAATATTAAAGCAAAAGGATTGATTACTCTGATGCAGCCCAATAAAACCTGTTCAATATTGTCTGGCTCTAGCGGAACTGCGCCAGACTCAATAAGCTTAACATCGAAATTGAGACGCTGAGATGCTTCAGGGCAGAGCAAAAATTTGGTGACTCTTGCAAAAAAGAAAACTTGACCCAAGTCAGCTTATTTCCTTATTATGTAGACATATTGTTCACTTCATGAAAAGGTTAGGAAAATTTTTTTCTTCTGTTTTTTTTTTCTCTTCTTCTCATCTTTTTGCCTTACATTTCTTCTTTTCTTTCTTCCTTTATCTAATTTTTTCATTCATTCTGTCTCAGGCACATGTTTTTTTTAACCGTTTTTTCGTTATGTATTGGGAACATATTTTTTCTCTTCCCTTCGGAAGACGTCCCTGGTGACGTAGTGGCTAACATGTTGGACTGTGACATCCCAGTGAGTGAGTTTGAACCCAACTTGCACTCTTATGTTCACTTTGGGACAAATACCTTTGGAAAAAGTATTAATCTCTTATCCCCTGATATCTCTGCTATAGCTTAAATAATACTACTGCTATTCTTCTACAAAGACCGCTTTGGCATTTAATGACCCACGAAGGTTGATATGACATTAAACAAAGAAACCACAAACCATTATCTTTCCATCTTTCTTTGTTATAGATTTGTGCGTTTTCTTCCTTTCCTTCCATTTTTTCTTCAACCATTTATTTGTCTTCCAAAGAAATATTTTCTTTTTTTTTTCTTTGAGGCATATTCAATTTTCCCTTTTCTTTCTTTTTTTCGAGGAGACATATTCATTTTCACCTTTTTCTTTGTTTTTTTCTTTCTTTGAGACATATTCCTTTTGCCCGTTTCTTTCTTTCTTTTTTTTTCTTTCTTTTTTTCTTTCTTGTACATCGTTTTTCTTCTTGTTTCCTTTGTCTACTAAAGACTTTTTTTTACAAACTATTCTTCTTTTTAAATGAAAATACTTGCCTAGATTTATTTATAATGAAATATGATTTATCTTCATTTTCTGGTTTTCTTTATTTTTCATTCGTCTATCTTTTTATTTCCTTCTTGCAATTTTCAGTTAATTTCTTTTCTTTTCTTTTTCTCATTTTCTTGTTCAACTGATTTTTTAATTCTTTTTTCCCTTTTTTTGTCTCTTTCATTTTTCCATTTCATTTATCCTCCTTGCAAATGCTTGTCAAATTTTTCATTTTCCAATCTCTCTAGTTTTCACTTTCTCCTTTTATCTATTTCTTTATTTCTATTTTTTCTTTATACCCCTCGATAGTTTTCTATATCTCTCTTTTCCAGAATTTGTGTCGATGCTTACGTATATGATTCGTTTTAATCCTTTCCAATGGATCAGTTTCCGTGGTGTAGCGGCTAACGTACTCGACTGTGATATCATATAAAGGGAGTTCAAACTCAAGTCTATCTATTATATTCACTTTTGGACTAATAACCTTGGAAAATGTTGGAACTCTTAATTCAATAGCTATAGGAAAATTAGTACCACTACTGTTCTTTTATGGTTGTCGCTATGGCATTGAATAACCTAGGAAGGTCGATATTTCAGGAACAGAAAGAAACTAAACCGAACTAACCATCTCTTGTTTTTTTTTTCTTTTAAACTTAGTTATTGCATTTCTTCTTGATGTATTATGAATCTACTATAGATTCTAATGCACAGATAATGTCACAATTCAAAAACTAATAAAAAGGACTATATATATATATATATATATATATATATATATATATATATATATATTGCAAGTACAAAAATACATTTCCCCCCTTCTGTTCCATATATATATATATATATATATATATATATATATATATATATATATATATATATATATAGGTAAGAAAATAATGGAAGGACCTAGAATCTTAGTATCATAATTTTGAAACTCCTATAAAATCAAACGTTTGTTATTTTTATGTTTTTGATTTATTATTGATTTTTATCGTCTTTCGTTTTTGTTTTTTTTAACTAAAATTGTTTTTTACAGATATCTTTAGAAGAAATTACCGAATATTTATTACAATTGCTGATTTATCAGGCTTCAAAAGAGGTCAAATTGTCGGTACTCGTATAGCAAGCGCTAGTGTAACAAAATCTGTTGACTATTTGGTGTATGAAGGATTACTATCTCGAAAGTAATGACAGGATTTGAGAAAGAAGGAAAAACATACTCACTGAAGCAAAACTCTGGAAGCTGTCTGATAGGGTCCATCTCGAGAATCCAGTTTCCTCTAAAAATTTAAGAAGGGAGCAGAAAAAAGTCGGATTTCACTGTAGGGCTGAAAGCTGTCTGATAGGGTCCATCTCGAGAATCCAGTTTCCTCTAAAAATTTAAGAAGGGAGCAGAAAAAAGTCGGATTTCAATGTAGGGCTGAAAGCTGTCTGATAGGGTCCATCTCGAGAATCCAGTTTCCTCTAAAAATTTAAGAAGGGAGCAGAAAAAAGTCGGATTTCAATGTAGGGCTGCAATCAGAAAACCATATTAAAATGAATTATTTGAAGTTTCCCGGTGTTTCCATTATTTTTTCTAACTCCTGTATATATTCATAGAATTTTGAATGGTTTCTTGCTTAATGGCATATCAACCTTCGTGAGTTATTTAATGCCAAAGGCATCCTTCTAGATGAACAGCAGTGATGCTTTTTAACCCATAGCTTTGAGGACAAGGTTATTTGTCTGAAAGTGAACGTGATAGCGCGACTGGAGTCCGAACTCGATCTCTACAATTCCGCAGTTCAGCGATTTAACCATTACATCCCCATATATATATATATATATATATATATATATATATATATATATATATATATATATATATATAGGGTGGCTGTCCTAGTGATGTAATGGTTAAAAAGCAGGACTGCGGAATTGTAGGAATCTTGTTTGCTTATATATATATATATATATATATATATATATATATATATATATATATATATATATATATAAAAGCAACTCATTGGGAGGGTCTTACGCCTCTGCAAAGATGCAGTTGGCTTATTCTACAGCCCCCTCCGACAAGGCGGTCACATCTACACACACAAATGTGAAGTTTTTCTGGCTCAACTGGTAGACTTTGACATCATAGTAAGTGACGTTGAAGATAGATAGATAGATAGATAGATAGATAGATAGATAGATCGTTTGAATTAATCTGTGTAAAGGTGTTACAATTTGATAAGTTTAAATGATTTTTTTTAAATATTAATGATAAAAAATAAATTAAGGTGAAAAAAAAATTAAATTAGTTCGAAAATTTTAATTAAATTAGAAATTTAAAAAATACGTATTGTAAAACAGTGAAATAATTATCTGTTTTGCAAAATTAAATAATCACACTTGATTAAACATTAATTATCAGATTTACAGATAGTCACTGAAGTGGAAAATATAAAAATAATCGTAGTGTTGTTTAGTCAGGCCAATCAATCCGAACAAAAACGGAATCTGATTAAATTAGCATATGAGATTTCTTAATTTTTTTTAAATACAAAATTCTGTGAATCTTTTCACAAGGCAATATTGAATTTATAAGATACTATTTAGATATAATTTTTATTGTGTGCATTTATCTTTTATTACAAGAAATACGATTTCTAAGGGCATCTTGCATGCTGTAAGAGCTAACTAGTTAGGTTAGTCGACATTTGTCTGTTTGATTATCGCTGGGTATTCCATTCCATTCTCACAAGGTGAATTAATTTCAAGACATTTATTCACGAATGGTTTGGTTTCGTTTCCTTGTTTAATGGCATACAACGATCACACCAAAGTCATCCTTGTAGAAGAACAGATGTGATGCTATTTAATACTTAGCTATCAGGAAAAGGGAGTACGTATCTCTCCAAAGAGTGTTTGTTCAAAAGTGACGATTATTGGGTGACTGGAGTTCAAACTCACTCACTACGACGTTGCAGTCCCTCACGTTAGCCACTACGCAACGGGAACTTCCCCCACATTGATATGTTCATTTCTGTGTGTCTGAATGTCTTTGTCGTTATCAAAGCTCAAAGAAGTCTTATGGAAAATTAATCAAAAATAAGCATCGTGTACACAAGCCGACAAAGACTACTACGAGCATTCGCATAAGTAGTATTTGTGTTATATAATAGCCGAGGGATTTCGGTTCATGCCTTTGTGTTTAGTTAGGCTGAGAACCTTTCGGCTAAGCACATGGGTTAGTTGGGTGCAACATTGAGGCAGGTGTTAACATGGGCGCGCACGGGCGGATGGAAGTGTCACTCAGATGTCACAATACTCCGAGACAAAACGGGTGACGGAATGCGAGTGATGTCACGCACCGGAAGCGCGCAGAGGTTTGTGGAGATTTGAACAAAGTTAAAGAGTTGAGTACTAGACGCAGAACGAGAAGGATCAACTTTTGGAGCTCGCAGGCGCGAGGTGAACTTGCGCCCTATGGGGGGCCGCTCGAGTTGGGGGCCAAATAAGACAGCATAGAATATTGTGTTTCTCCTCCTTACGTCGAGACCTTTTACTCAAAGTTAATAAAAAGGTTTCGTACCTGAACAATAAGTCGTTACGTGTTTCCGAATTTCGAGATTTATATATTCTATAGTAATGAACATTATATGTCCATTTCGCATATGGCCATATTCATGTATATGGCTATGTAACATTTGTACAATAATAGTTCATCCATTTACAAGTTCTACCTTAATCTTTTTTGATTTGGAGGAGAATTGATACATGGTCTTAAGAATGAACATATAAGCAGCACAGCATCTGATCTTTTTATTATGAATATATACTTGGTATATAATAGAATATATACTTGGTATATAATATATACTTGGTATATAATATATAATTGGTATATACTTGGTATATAATAGAATATATACTTTATGAATTGATACTTGGTCTTAAG
The DNA here is from genome assembly GCA_963585895.1 of Sepioteuthis lessoniana. NCBI lineage: Eukaryota > Metazoa > Mollusca > Cephalopoda > Myopsida > Loliginidae > Sepioteuthis > Sepioteuthis lessoniana. The sequence goes on along the minus strand of OY757920.1, from coordinate 43,913,838 downwards.
AATGAACATATAAGCAGCACAGCATCTGATCTTTTTATTATGTTTACTATGTCCGAAACGGATTTTATCAAAGCTTCTGCTGGTGTTGACCGTCTCTACTGATATTTCTTTAAGATATTTCCGATCAGGAACTTATCTTTATTCAAAATTCAGGCATTCACCTGTGCAACGTAATTTTCCATCGCTTAAGACAATCTCTGTTCGGCGACTAAAAATAGTTTCTATGTGATAATGACTTATCAAGCCATGATTCAAGCGTAAGCCAAATAAGCTGCACCTTATAAAATCACTTTCTACAGGGGTCACTCAAAGGAGAGGCCAGACTGTCAGTATGGCTTAGAATACGGCGACTCTTTTTCATTGAAGATAGGAACGAACACATCATCACAAGAAATGGCGTGTTTCGCGCACGAAAATCAACTGAATCTGATGGAGAGGTCCAGTTCTGGAGAGTGTAGAATACCCTTTCGTTTCCTGTACTCTCAAGTTTATTCTGACTTGAAGTGATAAAAAGTTTTTAGGTCCCTTCTTTGGATAAAATGTATATTTACCCAAACCTTCAGAAAAAGCTGTACGTGACCTAAGGTCAAATTTAAGTGGAGATTAGCAGTTTCGACGTTTGAATTTTCCTTTTAAATTGGTTGCCATCCCAAGTTTAAAGAGACCATTCTTCCTTACAATTTACCCATAGCTAGAGGGAGAATAGTTGGATTCATACATTTCCCAAGATTATTATCGCTATATGATATGTTAAAAGTCATTTGCTGGATTTGGACTCGGGTCCCCGTTTCATTTTCTTACGATGGTAAACATTACACTACGTGTGCTCCCTAAAATGGATCTGTATAAAGAATATTCGTATTCGATATGAGCGTTTGCAAAAAATACACAAAAAGTATAAATATGAACGTCAAGTGAATGCTATTCCCGAACCTCCAAACATAAAATAAAGCTAGACGGTTTGACATGCCATTAAAATCAGTCAATAAATCAATCTAATGAGAAATTAAGAAAATATCTACTCTATCACGATAGCAAAGCAAATATCTACATCTAAATTCAGCCTTGAGTACAACCGGTATTATTTGAAGGACCCTGTGTTCAAATATAATGAAGCTGAGCTGGTGGTTTTATAAACGACAAAAATTATTCCATAGTCATATGTTCATTGGTTATATATTTTAAACAAGGATGTTTATATTCAAAAAGAATTTGTAAATTCAGGATTGAACTATTTGGATATGTCACTTATAAATAGCCCCAGGATTTGTTGGTTTTCTTCGGCCTCTTTGTTTAATGGTATATCAAACTTCATGGATTATTTAATGCCACTGTCATCCCTAGAGAAGAAAAAACCTGTTGCAACTTAATCTATATTTGTGGCTGCATGGGGCTTCATAACTTCTCCATCGGTATTAATCCAAATGTGAATGTAAGAGCGCGTCAGGTGTTTGAAGTCACTTATTTTGCGACTGCAGTCCAAAACTTTAACCCTTACGTCCCCAGGATTAGTATAACATCCAGCGAATGTCACCTAAACAAATGTTAGATATTCATTAAATTTACGAGAGTAGAAAATTGCAGCAGTAACAATTTAAAAGTGGTCTATGTACAAAACAGAACCGTAAAAATTGATTAGTTTGTTGGTTGATTGTGTTTTAGGGCATATCAATCTTTGTTGGTTATTCAATGTCAAATCCTATTCATACGTATATCAATGCATATTACTAGTAAACGAATAATTAATCGGAAACAATTTTTAAACGATCTATTTCACTTGTTTGCTCGCAGTGAAAGACTTTGACGCATTGCTTTTTAACATTAGTAATTCTATTCAACATCATTTATTCGATTGCATACAGTTAACTCGTTCGAAGTATTGACCTGTACTTTCAATAATTAAGTTTAGCAGTCATTTATTTGCATTCTGTTAAATGGTGTCAAGTATTGAAAATTATTAAATCTTTCGATCTGTGTTTGAATGGACCTATTACTAATGACAATTAAGTGTTAACACACTGTTATCTTCTGGTTAGTGAACACAAGTAATAATAAGACAAACCACGATATGTGAGGAAAATAGTTATATTTACAGGAAAGAGTATTCACAAGAAAGAGACTGTTAGTAATAATAACATAGGCTTAGTGATAGAGTAATGATATACTTCAACAATAGGAACGGCTCTTCTGGTCTGACTTGTAGGCTTATTCTAGATTTATCTCCGCTACTGCCATATATGGCAGATGGAACAGCTCATTATGCTGAAGAGGTAAGGGATACCCAACACCCACATTATCCAAAGGTCCAGAACAATAGCCCCACTATCATACCGTTTGGTGTTATATATCAGTACACTTATTAGTCTAACCTCCCTGCAGAGATGCATTTAGAGTATTCTATAGCCGCTGCCAACAGGGCAACAGATCAATAATAGGATTTGGGACGATAAAATATTAACTTCTAATTCGAAAAACTATATATATATATATATATATAGTTTTTTGTTGCTAGCAGATATTATCCCTGTTTCTCTTATCAATTTTGTTCAAAGCAAAGACGAGGAATACACAAAAAAGACTGATTTCAACAGCCAGAAACAGAAATATCTTCATATTTTATTCAGCACAGAGAGTGAAGCAACAAAAATTAGAAAAGAAAAATGAAAAGTAAAAAGAAAAGAAAAACTACGTTATGGATACTTGAAGTGACCAACAGGGAAACTTGCACAATCAGACAACCTGGACGTGGCTAAGATGGGAAAAATTCAAGAGAAAAAACCGAACCTTTTTTATAACAAGTTATCCGGTGGCAGAAACGAGTAATCACGTTATTAAAAAATATGAAACAAACCAGTACAAAAATAATACAATACTAGGCACATATAGTAGGGAATAATGGCCCTTTGGAAATAGTGCAAGAGATTAAAGTCTGTCTCAAACAAAAACTGCTATATGCAAAAATCAAATGAGATCGATAAAAATCCTCTGGAATTTTACGATAAAAATGGATCACCTTATCTCGGACCAAGGGGGGGGTGTCCTCGTGGTGTTATGGTTAAAGCGATGGACTGCAGAATCGTAGTAAGCGAGTTCGTACTCCAGTCGCGCTATTACGTTCACTTTCGGGCAAATACCCTTGGGAAAGGTATGAACCCCCTTCTCCTCCCAACTATGGGTTAAATAGTACCACTTCTGTTCTTCTAGGAGAATAGCTTTGGCATTAAATAACCTACAAAGGTTGATATGCCATTAAACAAAGAAACCTATCTCGGTCCAAAGATCAAACATAGTTTTCATCAAGAAGGAAAAAAAGAACTTGCTATCTAGAAGATTTCGCTGAGCTGTAGGACTATGAAGGAAAAATGGAAAAGACTGAAAAAAGAGACAAATGCTTGAAACTAAAAAGAGAGCTGAATGAGCTGTAGAGCATAAAGGTGGATGTGATATCATTTGTAATTGGAGCGATTCGAATAATTACAAAAGTTTGGAAATAAACCTGAATATACTGGAAATTATAGGAAGAATCAAGAACCTACCGACAACAGTATTTTCAAGATCGGCTTAGTAGAGTCCTGGAAGCCAGAGGAAACTTTCTCTCACTCAGATTCCAGTCAAAACCCCCACTTAAGGACGGCGTGAAAAATTCGCAAGGAGTGACATAATAATAATGATAATTTATTTTGTACAGAATTAAAAGTTATCAAGTATTTTTACCTCATTGGAGACATTTGCACAGTTATATGGTTTCAAGTGATCCTTTCTAATACGATTGGTTTGGTTTGGTTTGGTTTGGTTTTATGGCATATCAAACATTACTGGTTATTTAATGCCAAATCCTGTTTTTACATATACATTAAATATGAATGATCTGTAACCAAATTTAGTATTAATTAATTTACGAAGCTTTTTGCTAAGATGTAGCACAAGGCCGCATGAATGGGGCACCCAATGAGAATCGAACTCACTCATGTAGGTTTGCAAGTCTACCTTGCTAACCATTACACCACCCGAAGTGCCCTGTAACCAAATTTAGTAGATATATTCAGTTAAATAATTAAACAGTTATATTTCTAAAAAAATTCATTTAGCACAAGTCAACAAAGTTAAATTGTTTCAAGTATTGCTATGTAATACCAATAATTCAATTTACACAAACGGTTAATGAGTTTCAAGTATTGCTATTCAATATAAATAATTCTATTCAACATTACTCAATCGTTTACACACAGTTAAATGTTTCTAACTATTGCTATGGATCACTAACAATTCAATTTACCATCAGATATTTGTTTACACAACAGTTAAATGATCAAACAGTTCTATTCCAAGCAATTCCGTTTAGCCATAGACATTTGTTTGCACCCAGTTTAAATGACAAACAGTTCTATTTGACCCATAAATAGAATCCTTTCAGGTGCTACCACGTCGTGTCTTAGTAGACCTGGAAAAGATAACAATAAAAGGGGTACTCTGCATTCCCCAAAGCTCCAGCATTCTCGGAGCCTCACCATCAGATCTTTTAATGTCATATCTAGGACGATCGTTGAGGGAATCTTATCCCTCTGCAGAGATGTAGTCGGTGTATTCTACAGCCCAAGCCGATTTGTATTTTTTTTTTTAATACGAATTATATATTCACAATTTTATTGTTTCAAGTTAGTAGTCTTTTCTAATGAGGATAATAACCCTTTGTTTGCACGCAGTTACCTGTTTTCAAGTATTCCTATCTGATATTAACAATTTTTAAATAGATCTATAAATATATTAAAACCGAAACGTTTAACGTTGGCTTTACATCACAATAAATTCATCTAATTTGGATTATTCTATTTTTCTACTTTCTTCATCTCTCTCTGTATATATACAAGGATCGTTAAAGTGTCCTCACGTCCAGATTGCATTTTTGAAATTTACCAAAAGTGACAATCAGGCTTTAGTATGGTGTATTCCAATTCCTGCTGTAGCTGTTCATTTAAAGCTGAAATCATAAAAATTGATCAGTCATCTCATCCGATGTATAGCAATAACATACTGAATTTTCAAGCGTCTATGACAATTGTAAATGCCTGTACAAAAAAAGTATGGAACCCTATTGAATACACCACGTATATGTATGTACGTACGTATGTATGTATATAGGTACGTATGTTTATATGTATGTATGCATGTATGTACGTATTTATATACGTATGTATGTATGTGTATACATATGTATGTACATACATATGTATGTATTTATGTATGTACGCCTGTATGCATGTACCTATGTACGTATATATGTATGTATGTATATACGTACGTATGCATGTATGTATGTATCTATGTACTTACATATGTATATGTGTAAGTACCTACGTACGTATATATGAATGTATATACGTATGTATGTATGTATGTCGTATGAATGTATATATCTATGTATGTATGTATACAACTATATACATACGTATGTATGTACGTACATGTGTATATATGTAGTCTGTATGTACCTACGTACGTATATATATATGTATATATATGGTTATACGTATATATGTATGTATATACGTGCGTATGTATGTATGTATGTATGTGTGTTTGTATGGATGCAACTATCTACGTATTTACTTACTTATGTATGATAGTACGTTTTTATATATACTTTATAATTTCAACTATAAATAATAAAAAGAGGTGCCCGTGGTGTAATGGCTATCGTCGTAGGAAATGAACACGGCGACACGAGTTCAAATCCTGGACGAGACTCATTGCATTTCACATAGCACTAATACCCTTGGGAAAGGTATGAATCCAATTATTCCCCCTCCGGCTATGGGTAAATAGTAGGACAGACTAGGTGCTTCAGCCTTGGTTAGGCAACTAGTCTAGTAGAAGGAAAACTCTGAATTCAAACCTATTAAACTCCGCTTAAAAAAATTGACCTTGTGTCATATCCTGCCCGAGCGGGGGGGGGTAAATAGGATAAATAATTTTTTCGGATAAGTCATTGTCTATTTCTCTTTCTATTTTTAAAATCCGGCGAATCAATAAAATCTCATATATCAAACAAAATATATCTAACATTATAATACCAGAAAATAAAATGGTTTTGTATATTAAAACTCACTTTTGAAGGTCCACAATGAAAAAATTCATCGCCTGTCCGATATCAAATCGTACCGTGAACACTCCACTGACCATCACGCCTGAGGGGTACCAAAGAAGCGAATAAATGTCTACTTGAAAAAAAAATCTTGGTGCCAGTCGCATCGACCATCGTCAATGGTCCAACCAAGTTAAGAACTGTGACGCCTGGCGTATCACCACCAACCATATTATCCCCACCTTTAAAAACACCGGTAAGGCCACAATCAAAGACAAAAGGCACAGAAAAAAGAACCACGACTCTATGCCATCAGTTCCTGACCAGACATTCACTTGCAACCGCTGCAAGCGTGCCTACTTGTCATGAAATAGTCTTATCAGGCACGAATTTGTCTGCAGTCAGCGTGGACAATTTACGTCTTAACCTTCGTTCAGAAAACCAAGCTATGGGCTCAGTTATGTAGGTAAATATATATAGTTTGATTTTTGACAAATATTTAGACAATTTTTTCATTGCAGCTGGAAATAATTATGTCTTCGTTTCTCACGGTTTCTTCATTTACTTTTCCTGCCTACACACGTCACGAGTTAACAATGAACATTTGAACCTTTTTTTGGGGGGGGAAAGTTTTCTTTTGTGGAAGATGCACGTTGTCAAAACTGTTGATGTTTTTTTTAAAATGCCAATAAGATTAGAATTTGCTGAGTTAGAACTAACATTACAATTAGAGAAACAGTTGCTCGAAAGAATTTTGTAAAATTTACACACTTCAGTATCAGGTCTATCATTTTACGTTAGTTCTAATTCAAAATGAAATAATGCATATTTTCATTTAATAAACGCAGTTGTAAACATATTCATGCGAAAGGCAAGCGTGAAAGGATAATAGTTAGGACTGATTTCTGGCTAATGTGTATTTGAAATTATCAAGATAAGATTCTTCATGGCGTTATCTTCCATATATATATATATATATATATATATATATATGCTACAGGATATTACAAAAGCTCAATTTTCATGCGGGCATACACTTGTTGATGTCATCATATGCATTGTTAAGGCATGGGATTGACTACTTATAGACAGCTCTTTAATGAACTAAAATGGGAATTATTCCAAATTGTAGCCGTTTCAATACTACTATAGGGTTGCACCAATCGGAAGCTAACAAAACGCTAGGAAAAACGTTAGATGAGAACTACACAAGAATGCTGCGTGCTGTTTTGAACTAATCCTGGAAGCAGCACCCCACAAAAAAGCAGTTGTACAGCCTCTTACCGCGTATCATGCCAAAAATTGCTGAAAAAGTAATTATGAACTTATAAGTAACCATCTCCTATGGTCTTCGACATACGAACCCACCAATGTTGACCAACCAGTAAAAACCGGCAACAGTTCTATGGAAACATTGCGTGCCGTATGGTGTACCTAAAAACATAGAGGGCCGAATGGGATGGACGGCATTTGCGCTATCAAAATGCTTTGAAAATTCTGATGATGACAACTGATTAAAATTCTGAATTTTCTTTCTCCTCGACTGGTTGTCATACCAAGACTTATGAGCCCAGAATATTTTATTATATACCAATACCTAATCATTTAACGAATTTTTTTCTATCATTATTCCTATTATTATTACTATTATAATTTTCTCTTGATAATCTAATTATGAAAAAAAATCTTGTCCCATATATTTAGCATTCAGTACCTGATGGCACAAATATGAATCTTCATGCGTAATGTTCCTCTTTTTAGCTTTCAAAATGAAGCAAATAAGAGCAAAATCTCGGTTTTTTTTATTAAAAGAAAGTATTGCTCTGTAAAATTAATTACATTGAGCTCTCTACCAGGAAAATTTAAATGTTCAGCTCCTGAATGATTTTCTTGTCCTGAAGGAATTACTCCCAACTCTGGTTTAACTGGACCGTGCGTGCAATCCTGAACAAGTCCTGGCAGCAGCACCCCACAAGACACCAACTGTACGGCCACCTGCCCCCTATCACGAAAACTATTCAAGTTAGACGAACCAGACATGCATGACACTGCTGGAGAAGCAGAGATGAACTCATAAGAGATGTACTCTAATGGATCCCCACACATGGCCGCGCAAAAGCAGGACGACCAGCTCGAATATACATTCAGCAGCTATGTGAGGATACAGGCTGTTGTCCTGAAGACCTACCTAGGGCGATGAACGATAGGGAGGAGTGGCGAGAGAGGGTCAGGGATATCCGTGCTACCAGCGCGATATGATGATGATGATATATATATATTCAATGCCACAGTGTACTGATGGCACAAATATGAATCTTCATGCGTAATATTCCTCTTTTTAGCTTTCAAAATGAAGCAATGAAGAGCAAAATCTCGATTTATATATATATATATACATTTATATAAAACCTCTTCCTCTAGTAGGATGTGGCACAAAATCACTCTTTCAAGCGGAGTCAAGCCGGTTTAAATTCCGAGTTTTCCTTCTCCCATCCTAGTTGCCATACTAAAAGTAATTATCCCAGTCTATTCAACGGTTTACTCATCTCTGTTCTTAATATACATTTTATTATCATTATTTTCATTTTTTTTAATGATTTAATCATACATATGTCTTTACCCAACCCATCCACCACAGTCTGCGAAACAAAGTCTAATTTTGAGTGAAGTAAAGCTGATTTGAATTCAACATTTTTCTTCCCCAATACTCTTTCCATACCAGTGTTAAAAAAGCTTAATCTGCTCTACTATTTACTCATAACTTGGGAATAGGGAGGATGATTCTCAAGGGCATTAGCGCTAAGTGAAATGCAAACAACCACGTCCCGAGTGAGAACTCGGGTCGCAGTACCCATTTTCTGCAACAATAATCGTTGTGCCACTGACTGATATAAGATTAATTAACGCTGCTGGGCGTCAGATTGAAGAACCCTATTGGTGTAACAGCCAGTATTGTGATTGTTGGTGGGGGGCATAACCTCAGCCGTGCCTCTACAGAGAAATGACTTTAAGACTCAAAAGAAATTGTTGATAAGACACCACCCTTAAAATATGTACTCAGTGAGAGAGGTCGACACCTGATTCCTCTTCTCTGCCTCCACCATTACGCCTCACTTTTCTTTAACACAGAAAGAGGTAACTGTTTTTTGTTTGTTTTTTTTTAATTGTTTTTAGGTGGTAGATGTAGTAATTTAATATAATCGTGTCATCTGTTCTGTTGACAAAACGTTGATATACGACATAAACAGTATTAATGTATTATATACTTTGAAAAAGAATGCTGTCATTTAGCACTGTTTTATAGGTTATTATTTTCTTCACTTATTTTCTTCGTTTTTGCTTCTTGTATTTTAATAGTTTGTGAATAAAAAACACATTGGTACCGACATTATAAGAAGATGGTCTTTACAGCTTTGATAAACTTTTCACTTCCAAATTCCTTTCTCGTGAGTCAGTGCAGCTGATATTTACTGAAAATATGCAGAACTTTATCAAAATATTTCATTGCTATTTATCAATCACGAGAATATTCTCTGTTATTAAAGAATTATTATTAACATTCAACTGTTATTTTTTTTTCTAGAAAGCAAACTAAAGGCCATATAAAAGAAATTAGATAAAAAAAGCATTGCTTGGTGCTTAGAGAATAGTTTTCGATTGTTATATACATACATACGTGCATACATACATACATGCATATGTGTACGTTTGCTCAAACCCTTTGATACCAGCGGAATGCAACAAAAATCGAATCATTGGCAGAAAAGAATCAGTTATATTCAGAGTTTACTTTCTCTTTGAAAATTTCTTATGGCAATGTTAGAAGTTTAGTCTATACTACTATTTACCAATAACTGGGGAAAAATTGTTGGATTCATACCTTTTCCAAGTATATTCACCCTATAAATCAAATTCAAACAGCTTTGTCCAGGATTTGAACCTGGTTTGTCGTGTCCATTTCTTTCCATGACAACAATCACGAACCCCTCCGTATTTAACCAACTACGACTTCTATTGACCACAACAAACCTTTTGATAGTGTACCCTATAACTGCATTCCAAAAATTCAAAACATTTTAAAAGATATTTCTTGTTATAACAACTTACCTAAAATACAATATGGAAAGGTGGCATACTCCGACTTGATTCATGGAAAAACCATGCTCCAAACTAATCTTTATCTATCGCTGACTTCCACCAAACAGTATTTGACACAGCGTCTTTTTTTATAGCGCAGGTTTTAGGGAAAGCAGAGATCGGGCAAGAGCCAAGGCACGTGCCCTGCTGGACTAAGTTGGACATAGGATCTCTGGGTGCAATGTGAGCCAGATAAACCGGCTGGTACTTGGACCCAAGTGAGTTCGGCAAGTATGCCTGATCGTAACTTGAACTAGACCCGAAGGTTTTGGGCTACGCTGTGCTATCCATGTTTGTTTGCCTACCCGAAGATGGTGCGGCTGAAGTTGGAGGCCATTTGCCCGTTAATATATCATTGATCTTGAGTCCCATCTGGCACGAATGCCAGAAAGTCCGGCTAAAATGCCACGAGTATTGAGCACGAATGCCAAACTAATAATCTGGAAACTGACAATAAAATCATCCAAGGAAGCCACTTTCTCTTCTATTTTCAATAACTCTAGAACGTAAACCCAGAGACTATGTATATACAGCTACTTCTATTCTCTATGGATGACCGAAAAAATGATGACGAATTAAAAGGCCTCAGAAATTTTGAAATAATTAGGTCCGGCATAGAGATGCAATTTAATTTTGAAAAATATGAAAAAGTCGCATTTAGAAAAGGTTTGATTGTAAAGTCAAAAACATCGCTCTAAATATAAACACGGAAATTATAGTGTTAGAACTTAATAAAGCCTATAAACATTTCGGAATTAATGAATCAAATGGTATAATTTATACGATCAGTAAAGAAAAAGAAATATAAGAATTCAATAGGAGAATAAGATATATATTAAGAAAAGAATTGAATGCAGAAAATAAAGTTATAGCAATTAACACACTGGCAATATCAGTAGTAAAGTGTAGTCTTCATACAAGAGACTGGACATAAATAAACAAAAAAAAAGATGGATAAAAAATTCAGGAAACTGCCACTGAATGTATCGCCCACAGCAAATATAAAACGTCTCTTCGCCACCAGAAAAAAAGGAGGAAGAAGCACAATCCTACTAGAAGTGACCAACAAAACAACCACTTCAGGATCAGATTAATCATCATCATCATCATCATCATGTCGAGCCGCTAGCACGGATATCCCTGACCCTCTCTCGCCACTTCTCCCTATCATTCATCGCCTCTGGCAGGTCTTCAGGGCTAAATCCCGTATCCTCACATGGCTGCTGTATGTATGATCGAGCTGGTCGTCCTGCTTTTGCTTGGCTATATGCTGGGGTCCATAGGAGTACGTCACTGATGAGTTCGTCCTTACTTCTCCAGCAGTGTCCTGCGTGTCTGGTTCGTCTAGCTTGGATAGTTTTCGTGATGGGAGGCAGGTGGTCGTATAGTTGGTGTCTTGTGGGGTGTTGCCGCTAGGACTTGTTCAATATTGCTTGCAACATTCTTGTGTAATTGCCGTCTAGTTTCTTCTTCAGCCGTTTTGTTTGCGTCCAAGTAGTGCATCCATATAGCAGTATCGATACAACCGCTGCCTGGAAGAAACTGTGTTTCAGTTTATCGGTCAGGTCTGATTTCCATATGATCGAGAGCCTATCGATAGCTGGCCATGCCTTCGTTAACCGTGTGTCGATGTCTTTTTCGGTTGATGAGACGCTGCTACTTGGGTAGGTGAATTTGTCAACTAGTTTCAGAGAGGTTCCGTCTAGTGTGGAAATGTCGCCTGTTTGGTTATAGCACATATATTCAGTTTTGTGTGCATTGACATGGAGGCCAATGCCTGCGGCGGCTCGTTCCAAACTATGTTTCGGCTTGGTTGGGTGTATTCCCCAGTAACGCTATGTCATCGGCGTAGTCAGCGTCGGTAATTTTTTTTGCGGGGTACCTTCTGCCTCTTTTCTTTGTCAGCTCGAAGCCATTTTCTCTGATTTTGTCGATCGAATTTCTAAGCACGGAGTCTAGACAGATGATAAAGAGGTATGGGGCTAGCGTGTACCCTTGAAGTACTCCTGCTACAATGTCGAAGTATTCTGTGTCCCCATCCGGTGAACGTACTTTTACTTTGGTGTTTTTGTAGAGAATTGTTATTGCTGCTATGGTTTCTTTTGGTAGGCCGTATGCTTGTAGGATTTGTTCCCTCTTCCCTTTGTGTATTGAATCGAAGGCCTTGGTAAAGTCGACAAACAGTAATTTTGTCAGTAGGTTTTTTGCCCGTACGCCTTCAAGGATTCTACGGATGGTCAATATTTGTGAGGTCGTGGATCTATTTCTTCGGAAGCCATTTTGGTTTTTCCTAAGGATGTTGTCAATTTTGGTTTCTATGCGGTTTCGTAGTAGGGCATTGTAAATTTTGGCTGCTATGCATGTAAGTGTTATACCTCGGTAGTTCTTGGCTAATCCGAGGTCACCCTTTTTAGAGAAAGGGGGGATGCATCCCTTCATCCATCTATCTATTGGATTTTGATTATAGACTGCATTGCAGTGTCGGAGCAGTATGTCGTCGAATTGTCTGGTCTTCCATATTTCTGGGGGGATCTCGTCAAGCCCTGCAGCTTTCATATTTTTAATTTTTCTAAGGACTCTGTTCTTAAAAAAAATCAGATTAATACTTAGACAATACAACAGACTGGATCCTACTGTTGGTAAATACACACGAAAAACAAAAGAAAAACATTTAATCAGTAAAAAAAAGTGATAAATGTGCACAACAAATCGATCTCACACCAAAAGAAATAGACATAAAAGATTCAGCAATAGAAGCAGTGGAAAGAAAGAAAGAAAGAAAGAAAGAAAGAAAGAAAGAAAGAAGAAAGAAAGAAAGAAAAGCACAAGGACTAAACCAGTAAAAAATGCCAAGGAACAATAAAAACCAACATGGACGATACACACAAAGAATTAGAAATGTCTATATGGAAATAGTAAAAACTATTCGATAACTGAAAAGCACTGAACTGAAAGTGGAGACAGAAGGGTTAATAATAGCATTACAGTACCAGAGCCTACCAACGATAAAATAATGAATAAACAAAATAAAAACTGTTCTGAAGCAATACATAGAGTGCTCAAACAAAAACAAAAAAAGACTGAATGAAATGGCCTCTGAGTATCAGGTTTTCCAATTTAAACAAAAATAAGATATAATGAATGTCATGACAAAGTAGAAATGTATAGTCATGGGAAAATATGTAAATACAATGGGATACTGAAATGTGAAAAATGGTATAAAGACCAACTAAAACCAATAAAAAATCCGAAGTAGCCATTATTCATCAAGATTTTGCTATCTAAAAAGCTGAGGGTGACCCGAAGGCTCCCTTTTCGATAGCTACTACACCAAGGTGTAGTGGAGGGCGATATTCCTTTCTCTGCATTGCTCCTCTTTACCCTTTATCCATAACTTATAATGTTGAGTGTTAAGCAAGGAGGAATTGGCGAACACTCTAACCCAAACTGACTGAAAAATAAGGACGAAAAGATACATTAAAGGGCTATAAAAGAAAAAAAATGATTTGCAGTTTATATGTTAGTGTCTATAGATAATAACATATCAGTCAAAGAGTAAAATAAAATAAGTAAACACAAAGATCTGGAAATAGAGATTTAGAAATGGCTCACTTGAAAATTAGCACCATGCTAATAAATTTGGTAACCATAGGTATGATCAAGAAATTGGCTGATAAACATTTTAACAAGATATGTGAATCAATCTACATTTAAAATACTCTTGTTGTAGACCAAAAGTGGTTTAGCGCAGTGAAAAGAAACATGGTTACACCAAATGATTTTTTAAAAGAAACAACGGAAAGGATGATAAAGAAAAATATCTTTCGTCTTATCTGTTATTAGTTTGTTTACTGATTAATAAAAAAAAAATCTTAGTGAACATTACAGTTTCTAGTTCTTTTTCGTTATTTGGGGGAAAAAATCCTAATATCATCCATGTATACGAAGTTGTTTATCTTTTCTCGCAAATTTTTAAACTTGTACACTCCTTTGAATTTTTTAAAGTTGTAATCTGTAAAGTTACCTCGTGGTGTAATGGTAAAGCGATGAACTGCGGAATCGTAGTACGCGAGTTCGTACTCCAGTCGCGTTATTACGTTCACTTTCGGGCAAATACCCTTGGGAAAGGTATGAACCCCCTTATTCTCCCTCCAGCTATGGGTAAATAGTAGGACGGACTAGGTTCTTCAGCCTTGTTGAGGCAACTAGTCTAGGAGAAGGAAAACTCTGAATTCAAACCTGTTAAACTCCACTTAAAAATTGACTTTGTGTCATATCCTGCCCGAGCGGAGGGGTTGGTAAATAGTACCTACGCTTTATACATGTATACACACACACGTGAGGTGGGGGTGATAGTGTTCTTGTCACCATTAGCACCGCAACCTCTATAAAATCTTTTGGGTACCACAAGTTCTTTATCTTTTATCTCAACTCTACAATTGGTCATTCATTCTTCGGGCTACAACCACCAAAATACCACATTTACTCTAAAAGAAAAGTCCTTGCGTAAATGTGGTATTTTGGTGGTTGTGGCGCGCTAGGTAAAGAATGAATGACCAATTGTAGAGTTAAATGGGTCGGTGAATTTGGCTTGCTGGGGATCCTTAGTTCTCATAGACCAGGACATCTCGCCCTTCCCCTCAAAACTTGGGTTTTGTGCCCTCCCACCCCAATAGTAACTATTACTTTTTCGGAAATAAACTATTTTATCTCAACTCTCGGCACGAAGAATTCACTGTCATCTCTGCTACGCATTTGGTCGCATTTCTGCCATTCAAACGTCATTCACAACCCTCAAACTTTACAGTTTACTGTCTTCACTCATTTCTTTACGCTACAGCCAAGAACTGCATATTTCCGAGATTTTTACCACAGGTAAGAGGTGTCTCGTGGCCTAGTAGTTTTTACGCTGGACTATTTTTGGATAAATATGTACATTTTTAATCCTTGTCCTTATCTCGTTTACATGTCGGAATTGTTATGAGTTCTATGATAAATTAGATTAATTTGCGTACGAGCCTCGCCAAAGGGCGTGGGGTTTACACTTCCTGACGAAAGAATACAGTTCTCTCTCTTAGCATCCAAAGAGAACTAAAAAAAAACAAACAAAAAAACAAAACAAATAAAGAACGTATTCGTGGTGCTAGCAGCTTTAAAAGAGAAAAGCTGGGAAGTAAAAATGTTACAATTGGACGTGCTGTCAAAAAAAGAAGAAACTTGTCTATACGGAGGCAATTGTGTGTGAAGGGACGTTTGATTAGAAGAGAAAAAAAAATCTAACTCTGCAACTAAAGATAAGTAGTTAGCACCCCACAGTGCTTTACTGCACATATTCCGTTTGAGAGAGTTTTGTTTTATTCTCCTTTCCTTATTTTGATCATAAAAGTTTAGTGGGATTTTTCTTCATGCATTTCTGATATTTCTTTCCCTGACCTTTGTTAATGCGTTTCGCGTATATTGCATTGTTCCTTCAGATGAACTCTTCAATATTACACTTCTTTAACTAATGAGCCTTACTCGGACAATCTGTTTTTCTTTCTAATAATCATAAGCGGACGAGGTTGGGATACAGGAATCCTTATTGATAGAATTCCTTATTTATTTTAGATTATTCTTCACCCAGACCGTTTCTGTATATATATAATAGGTTATTCGTTCCTCTGGTTTCATTGTGACATCCTTTCTGCTCTTCAGGAAATAACTGGCAGTTTTCAAGGGAGTAATATATTTCTTCCATTATTTGTACCGTAAGTATCATCATCAACAGATGGATTATTAGTCCATATTTGTTTGGGATAGTAATTTTGTAGGGTTCAGTTCTACTTGTTCAACAATCTGCCTTAGATAAATGTGAAGCTTTTTGACCAGAATATATGTACACCATCGTCACCAAGGGCTTTCCGTTTTGCAACTTTTTTCTTTTCTTTTTTTTTTTTTTTTGTGAATACTTTTTTAAAATTTCAGTCTCGTAGTCTTCTTCAATTCATTTTAATTCACTATTTATCAGCTCATTCGGCTGGGGTTGTAGAGTACGTCAATTGCATCCTAGCAACGAAGTAAGATTCCCCCTCACCAAAAACAATCTGATGGTGGGGCTTCAGTTCTGGAGCTTTGGCGAATCTAGAGTACTCTTTTTACTGCCATTACTCCCAGGTCAACTATAACCGAGCGTGCGTTGGAAGCTGATAGGGTATTGTGACGGCAAATTGAACTAAAATCCCGAAACGGGACTTTATTTTCGCACGTGTGAAGACGGGGCAGGTTGGCACTTGATCCCCTACAGAAATAAGTCCTGTTCAGAGTTCTTTTCTCAGGCAGATAAGAACTGGCATATTACGTGAGGGAATAATTTAGGGCCAGACTGGCCACCGCTGGCAAAGGGGTCCAAAATTTCACACTATCACACACCCACCAGGCCGCTAAACTTCTTTCCCTTAGATAATAGAAGAATACGGGCCTATAGGTCTTAGTTGTAATAATATTAATATTGCTATAGTCGGCAACTCCTCTTTTCTCAGGCAGATACTTTAGGAATTAACAGGACAGTTCTAAGCAAGATAATGTAAGGCGAATAGAAGCTGAAAGGAAAGCATGGAATAATAACATAGACCACATGGTAAAATGAAAATACATAGGTTCTTTACTACGGTTATATATATATATATACGTTCAAAATGTCAAAGATATATAATAGGATAGTCCATGAATATAAATGTCTTTTCCTGGCTTTTATCCTTTTTCAAATTGAGAGAGAGAGTGGTAACAAAATTTGGGTGTAACGGAAAAATGTCCCAAAGTTACTTATCTTATTTTTTTGACGGGGTTCCACTGGAGAATTTCTCTTCTTTCACGGGCTAATAGACTTTGTACTGTTTTTAATGCTGGCTTGAAAGATTTAGGAGTCCTCCATGTCTCAGTTAGTCTTTTTGTCTTTAGCCCGGAGTAAAATGGCTATCGTCCGTCTGCCACGAGACTTGTCCAAAAAAACACCCTTTTTTTGTATTTTCTTCCGTTGAGGGGAAGGGAACCCCACTTCCGTTTGGGGTCCCCCCACCAATCATTTGGCTTCATTTTCTCCTTCCCCTTCCGATGTCCGGCGACCCAAGGTCACTTAGGTGCAAACATCTGTGTGACCCACATTCATTTCTAACGGTCACTTTTTGACTGCTAGATAATTTTAGTTCAACGGGGGGGGGGAGAGTATCATTCCCACCTCCTCGTCTCTGTGAGCCATCACGTGACAGTATCATCTATGGGTCAAATAGAACCATATGGCGATTTGAATGTAAACGAATAAATAACTGATGTTAAATTGAATTGTTAGTGTTACAGATCAATCATCATCATCATCATCTTGTCATACCATCAGCACATATATCCCTGATCCTCTCTCGCCACTCCTCCCAATCGTTTATAATTTCCGGCAGGTCCTTAGGGCTACACTCCGTATCCTCACAAGCTGCTGTATGTAGGTACGAGCTAGTCGTCCTGACTTTGCTCGGCCAAGTGAAGGGGCCCATAGGAGTACATAGCTCGTCCCTACTTCTCCAGAAGTGTCCTGCATGTCTGGTTCATCTAACTTGGATAATTTTTGTGATGGGTGGTAGGTGGCCGTATAGCTGCTGCTTTGTGGGGCATTGCCTCCAGGACTTGTTCAATATTGCTCGCAGCATTCTTGTGTAGTTGCCGTCAAGCATTTTCTCCATCCGTTTCGTTAGCGTCCATGTAGTGCATCCATACAGCAGTATTGACATGACTGCCGCTTGGAAGAAACTGCATTTCATTTTATCAGTCAGGTCTGACTTCCATATGACCTATTGCCTATTGATAGCTGTCCATGCTTTCGCTAGTCGCTGTACATGCTTTTGCTAGCTGCTGATTTATGGGGTGTTTGTAAATTGTTAATTTTACATAGCTATCCTTGAAACATTAACAGTGATCAAACAAATTAACTCTGGCTTGTTTAAAAATATTACTTACAGATCATTTGTTTACAAATCATATATACCTTATATATCAATAAGCAGGATTTATCATTGAATAACCAACAACGGTTGATATGCCGTAAAACTTAACAACCGTCGATGATTATTTATGCCATTTAACCATAAACTACTGAGTTGTATCTCCTCGCATACTTTCCTACGGAACTGCTTTACTTGATTTGCCTTCACTCGTTCAGTTTTAATCCTGCCATCTCCATTGACTTGCTGGTAAAATTGTGAGTTTTCGTTATTTTGCAATGTCCTGTTTAGTTTGTATTGCTAGATCCTATTTCGAAGCTTTTAAGTCTTTCTTCCTTCGCCAATATTTTTTGGTTTATTTCTTTCAATTGTCGCATCAGGCTTTTTGCTGTTGTTGTCGTCTTTTCGCTGCTGTTTCATTAAATTGTATGCTTGTATGTTTTTCCTTTTCTCAATACTTTTGCATATCCTCGTCTTATTATTATTATTATTATTATTATTATTATTATTATTATTAATAATACTCTGTGGCTACTTTAAACATCAAGTAAACAACATCTCACACCAGAGAACCTGGACCTGGCTAAGGAAAGGAAACTTTAAGAGAGAAACAGAATCCCTCCTAATAGCACAACAGGAAAACGCCATAAGAACCAATCATATCAAAGCAAGAATAGATAAGATGCAACAAAACAGTAAATGTCAGTTACGCGTTGACAGAGACGAAACGATTAATCACATAATAAGTGAATGCAGTAAATTAGCACAGAAGGAGTATAAGGTGAGACACGACTGGGTCGGCCAGGGGATCCACTGGGAAATGTGCAGGAAATTTCAATTTGACCATACAAACAGATGGTATATGCACAACCCGGCGCCTGTCCCTGAAAATGACTCGCATAAACTCCTATGGGACTTTAACATACAAACGGATCACCTAATCCCGACCAGAAGACCAGACCTAATAATAATCAACAGCAAAGAAGAGAATCTGCAAAATTGTCGACTTTGCTGTCCCGGAGGACCACAGAATAAATCTGAAGGAAAGTGAAATGAAGGATATGTACCTCGACCTTGCCAGGGAATTAAAAAAAACTGTGGAACATGAAAGTAACGATTATGTCCATTGCTAAAGGATTATTAAAAGGCCTGGAGGATTTGGAAGTTGGTGGACTGATAGAGACTATCCAAACGACAGCGCTGCTAAGAACGGCCAGAATCCTGAGACGAGTCCTGGAGACTTGAGGAGACTTGCCGTCTCTCAAACTTCAGTGAAAGACCATCAGCTGACACTGATGTGAAAAACTCTAAAGGAGTATAATAACCAATCACATCAAGGCGATGATTGATAAGACGCAACTAAATAGCAAATGTAGGCTATGCAGGGACAGAGATGAAACCATCAATCACATAATAAGCGAATGCAGCAAACTGGCACAGAAGGAGTACAAGACGAGACACGACTGAGTGGGTAAGGTGATCCACTGGGAAATGTGCAAGAAATTTAAATTTGACCATGCCAACAAATGGTATATGCACAACCCAGCACCTGTCCTAGAAAATGACTCGCACAAACTCCTATGGGACTTTGATATAGAAACGGATCAACTAATCTCGGCCAGAAGACCAGACCTTATAATAATCAACAACAAAAAAGAAAAGAAAATCAGCAAAATTGTCGACTTTACTGTCCCGGCAGACCACAGAATAAAACTGAAAGAATATGAAAAGAGAGATAAGTTCATCGACCTTGCTAGAGAAATGAAAAATCTATGGAACATGAAGGTGACAATTATACCAATTGTGATTGGTGCTTTTGGCACGGTAACTAAAGAATTATTAAAGGGCCTGGAAGATTTGGAAGTTGGCGGCCAAGTGGAGACCCTCCAAACAACAGCATTATTCAAAACGGCCAGAATCCTGGGACGAGTCCTGGAGACTCGAGGAGACTTGTTGTCACTTAATCTCTAGTGAAAGACCATCAGCTAACGCTGATGTGAAAACCTCTAATGAGTAATAATAATAACAATATTAATAATATTGGTTACCTGGGGGGAGACACTGATTTGTGCTTCTTTCAATCATTATTCATTTAAGATACATCAAGAGCGATTTGTTGAATAATCTGCGAAATGCCCTACCGAGGTCGCTAATGTCGGCATAAATGGCCAAAGGGACGCGGTAGACGTAGTACGACTAGTCTCTTTTCCCGGGCTTTACATTGCTGTTAACTAAAAAGCCGCCATGCTGCCGGAATGGCGGCCCCCTGGGTGGCACTCGACAAACGACACTGGCCGAATGAAAAAAATGTATTTTTTGTAGAATTATTTCCCATTGAAAGGCTAAAAGAAAGCTACGAATCGCCCGGGGTTTTATTTTCCATGACAATAAATAGATAAATACATGAATACATAAATAAATATAGTCAAGTATTGAATATAGCCATACAAAGAAAATTTGATGCACATAAAAGGTGGGAGGGGATATTTGAAAAATATATATATATATATATATATATATGTTTCAAATAAGCCCTCCTACCCTTGTATGTGCTTCAAATTTTTTGTATATATATATATATATATATTTCCAATACCCTCTCTTACCTTTTATGTGTTTCAGATTTTCTTTGTGTATATATATATATATATATATATATATATATATATATATATATATATATATATATCGAATAAAGTCTCCAGGGCATTTTAGAGGGACAAAAAGCAGTATTTACATATTGATATACTTGCGATTGCGTGTAAGTCTTGTGTGTCTCTGAATGTGTGTGTGAGAGAGAGGGAGAGAGAGAAAGAGGGCGGGAGAGAGAGAGAGAGAGAGACGGGGTAGAGCATTTATCTCCATTCCTTAGCTGTAATATGAGACTATTCAAAGTGTTTTTTTAAATAAGTGATGGCTGTTACTATAGAGACCTGCGGATAATACTTTATGAAAATTCACTGAAAGAAAATAAGTCTCGGTGGCACAGTGGCTAATGTGCTTAACTACGAAATCGTAGATTGCAAGCTCGAATGACAGTTTTGCTATTACATTCACTTTCGGACTCCTGGGAAATGTATGAACCACCTTATTCGCCCATCGATTTGTTAAAAAGTACCACCTCTGTTCTATCAGGATGGCTTTGGTATTATATAACCCACGATGTTTCATATGTCATTAAACAAAGAAATCAAAACAAACCAAACAAAATTACTGAAAAATTATGGCAGAAGTTTCTCTAAGATTCTATGATAGGTAATAGTTTTCAGAAAATCTAATAAATATTCCCAAATTGAATAGAAACGATCAAATCTCAGGAATTATATAGAATATCTTTTTTTTTATCTACTGCAAAGCTTCTCAATCTTTTTAATATTTTTTTTTACTTTATGCACCCTTTGTTACTAAATCTAATTTCCATTCACCTCCAAATAAAATAATTTGAATATTGAATTACAAAATTTAACTAATTTACTAGCGTTTAATAGACTTTCGATCAGAAAGAAGTCAAACTATTAATGCAAACAAACCTATAATTCTTGTATGATTTTTTTTTTTCGGAAACGAATGAATTTGGGAGCACAGATGACATCACGAATTTTAGGCAGCAGGTTTTTGAGTGTGAATTGGAAACCAGCACTTGGTTAAACCCAGGTTCAACTATGTAATTTATGGAATAAAGCAAATAAAATCGGCCCAAAATTTGTCCAACGCATGGATAAGTTTGTTACGGCTTTTTCGCTCATCAAGAATTATTCAATTCCTATTCGGACGAAGCTGTTTGCTAATACCCTTGGGAAAAGTGTGCTTGCTTATACCCTGGTGGAAATCTACGTGTGCAAATACACTAGTGAAAGCTATGTGTGCCAATACTCTCCGGAAATGTTTGCATCCAATAATTCTCTCTCCATTAATAAATAGTTGAGCAAACTGGACTCATTAACCTAAGTATGGCAACCTGTGTAAGAGAAAGAAAACTTTGAATTCAGACTTGTAAAACTCCGCTTGAAAATTGACTTTGAGTTGCTAGCTGCTCCTGAAGAGTTTAGGTAAACACATAAATATCCCATTCCTTTAAATGTGTACGTAGATTTCTCTTCAAGATCTAAAGTCATTTCAGAAAATTCTTCTTTAAGAGAGGTATATAAATTTGCACTTTCCACATTAAAATCGCTCATTCATTCAAATTCTTAAAACAGATCATGTAAAATACCTGAGGATAGATCGTTATTTTTTTATTTCAGAAATGATTATTAGATATTCTACAAAACTTTGGACCACTCTGAGAAACCCGGATCAACGGTATGTTCATATCTATCTATGGAAATAAATAAGGAAATTAAATCCGACCGTATGAAGAAAAGGTGAAAAAACAAAATAATCCAAAATTTGATGAATTTATTATGAAAGTCGACGTTTAACCTTTCGGTTATAGTAACCTTCTTCAAGACATTAAATTGATGAAAAGTGTTACTAAAACACGCATCACTATTTTACCAACACGCTTCATGAATTTAAAGTCCTGAAGAAGGTTACTACAACCGAAACGTTCAACGTCAACTTTCATACTAAATTCATTAAATTTTGGAGTATTTTGTTTTTTCAACTAATCTCCCGATCTATCGGATTTCGTGTTTCTTTATTTGATAAAATATCAACTGTCGTTGCTTATGTAATTTTTCCAAAGATCCACTTTTAGAGAATCAGCATTGGTACAATTTAATTCATTGCTGGGATGATAAGAGTTAATACCTTTCCCAAGCGTATTAGAGTGAACTTAATAACGCGATTGGAGTTCGAACTCGTTTATTACGAACCAGCAGTCAAGGACATTAACCATTAAGCTGCAGGGACTCCTCTATGCCTGTATGTTTGTATGTCTGTAAATAGGCATATATGTATGTATATATGATACATTAGTCCGAAAGTGAACTTAATAGTACGTATGGAAGTGTGTATGTGTTGGTCTACTTGATTACTGAAGAAGAAAGCATTTTATCTATGATGTTCGTTTGTGATTTTTGAGTCCAGGAATATTTCCGGATTACGCAAGCTTATTGGCATATATCTACATATCTACAATGTGAAATATAGGAGTAATGATATATTCTTTCACTCATTTTCTTAATTGAAGATTTATGCCTCAGATTAGTGAAAGCCATGATTTTGAATGGCCAATTCCAAGTAATCAACTTCTGTGATCTTTGATGCCAATTTTCTCAATCTTATTCCCTGTTAAGTTATCTAGTAATCTAATCCTGTTCATTTCAATCTCTCGATCCTATTTCTTTTTGCTGTATCTACGTCAGTATATCCGAGATCTATCTTTCTATCTATCTATCATAAAATTGTTTTCATCGAATCTTGACAATTGGTCAAATCAGTTCAAGATGCCTTACTAAATTAGCCTTGTTGCAGGAATGTCAGCATCTAAGTATTTATAAAATATGATACATAGTGATAATGTTAATATCTATTTTTCACTCTTCAAGTTTTTCACACCGTTTTTATCTAATAGTATTTCACTGGATTTTGGGTGAAAGCAAGTCATATTAGGTCTCCCGAACTATTCTGAGAATTCTAGCTGATCTTAACAATGCTGTTGTCTGTATTGTCTTGATTCTTCCCCTGATTTCTAATAATTCTAGTATTCTTTTGCTAGCCTTTACGGACCATTTCAAGTGCATCAACTACAATTGATATCACCGTCTACTTGATGTTCCAGAGATTTTTCTGCTCTCTGTGTATCGTTTCCTCTTTTATTTTCACCCTGTGGTCCAATGAAGCCGCCAAATTTACTTGGGGAGAAGCTCTTTATTCTTGTTAACATTAAGTTTGGATTTCTTGCGATGATTGGATGATCAGTTTCTATCTTAAGATCTCAGATAATTTTATGGGTAACATTTTCTAGAACTGATTCCGGTCGTGTATCTACCATTTCGTTTTATGGACAAATTTTCGTTTCTTGCACAATTCCAGCTGGATCACTTTTCCCACGTAGTTATGCCTTGTCTCTAAGTCCTTTTGAACCAACTTGATGCATTGCTTACTATGTGAGTAATCGTTTTGTAATATAATTGCGGAGGATTTCTTTTTATATATCTTGCCTTTCGGTTTAGTTAGGCTAAGAACCTTTCGCTAGGTGCATGCGTTAGTTCGGTGCACACATTGAGCGCAGGTGTTCACGCACGCGCGGGGCGGATGTGACAATCAGAGATGTCACAATAAAAAACCCAGATAGGAAATAATACCGGGGACGTGCATAACGTCATGCCCGGAAGCGCTGAGGATTTGGGGGATTTGAAGAAAAGCAGTTATGTGAGTTTCGGACTCAGACGGGGCAAGTTGATTTTTGGGGCTCGCAGAGGCGAGACCAGTTTGGGTCTACGGGATGCCCGGGCGTTAGTAAAGTTGAGATTTGGGCTTCGACGAAGAAAGTCGATTTTCGGAGCTCGCCGAGGCCAGACAAGTAGTTTGCGGCGGGGATGCTGCACGTGGTGGGGTTCAGATGGAAAAGTAAGCATAGAAAGAAATTGTGTCCCTCTCTCCTCATATCGAAAAACCTTAAACTGAAAAAGGTAATAAAAAGTTTCGTACCTGAACCAATTTCGTGTTTTCGGATTCCTATATGCGTATGAACATTCTGTGAACATATGTACAGTTCACGCGTTCATATCTTGGTCGTATATTTTTGGACGCGGATATTTCGGTCTCCAAATAACATAAAATTGCTTTTTTGTTGTGTATTCTGATTTTCACCTTTGATGTATTTAGTCTTTAAGTCATTATTTCACGTTGCTATAATTATGATTCAATTACTCTTTTCAGGTTTCCCCTTCTAGTTATATTTGAAGTAGCGAACTCCTTACAAGGTTTAACCCTTGGTTTTTCTAATGTCTAAGTGACAGTGAGTCACCTCAGTTCTACAGGAGTCAGTATTCCAGACGATATCAACAGTAAGACTGGACGGTCTCAATTCTTTCCGAATCTTCATTTTGTGTCTCGTTACCGGGCTCTTTAGTATTGTTTTAAGGGCTTCTGGTATAATATACATACATACATACATATAAATTAAATACTTGGACAGTCTTGTAAGATAGGATAGTGATTTAAAATATTTCCCGAAGTCCTTTATACATACATACATACATACATATAAATTAAATACTTGGACAGTCTTGTAAGATAGGATAGTGATCTAAAATATTTCCCGAAGTCCTTTATACATACATACATACATACATATAAATTAAATACTTGGACAGTCTTGTAAGATAGGATAGTGATTTAAAATATTTCCCGAAGTCCTTTATACATACATACATACATACATACATATAAATTAAATACTTGGATAGTCTTGTAAGATAGGATAGTGATTTAAAATATTTCCCGAAGTCCTTTATACATACATACATACATACATACATACATACATATAAATTAAATACTTGGACAGTCTTGTAAGATAGGATAGTGATTTAAAATATTTCCCGAAGTCCTTTATACATACATACATACATACATACATACATATAAATTAAATACTTGGACAGTCTTGTAAGATAGGATAGTGATTTAAAATATTTCCCGAAGTCCTTTATACATACATACATACATACATACATACAT
Source organism: Sepioteuthis lessoniana (assembly GCA_963585895.1). NCBI lineage: Eukaryota > Metazoa > Mollusca > Cephalopoda > Myopsida > Loliginidae > Sepioteuthis > Sepioteuthis lessoniana. Next base: position 43,888,023 of record OY757920.1, on the reverse strand, counting down.
ACATATAAATTAAATACTTGGACAGTCTTGTAAGATAGGATAGTGATTTAAAATATTTCCCGAAGTCCTTTATACATACATACATACATACATATAAATTAAATACTTGGACAGTCTTGTAAGATAGGATAGTGATCTAAAATATTTCCCGAAGTCCTTTATACATACATACATACATATAAATTAAATACTTGGACAGTCTTGTAAGATAGGATAGTGATTTAAAATATTTCCCGAAATCCTTTATACATACATACATACATATAAATTAAATACTTGGACAGTCTTGTAAGATAGGATAGTGATTTAAAATATTTCCCGAAGTCCTTTATACATACATACATACATACATACATACATACATATAAATTAAATACTTGGACAGTCTTGTAAGATAGGATAGTGATTTAAAATATTTCCCGAAGTCCTTTATACATACATACATACATACATACATATAAATTAAATACTTGTACAGTCTTGTAAGATAGGTTAGTGATTTAAAATATTTCCCGAAGTCCTTTATACATACATACATACATATAAATTAAATACTTGGACAGTCTTGTAAGATAGGATAGTGATTTAAAATATTTCCCGAAGTCCTTTATACATACATACATATATACAAAAAAAGAAAGAACTTATATGATATTTCCCTCACACATATAGACACAGAAAATGTGGAGAGAGTCCTCGTGGTTGAGTAACTAACATGTTTGACTGTGTCATGGAACTCCAGTCGTGCTATTACGCTGACTTCGGACTTAAGAAAAGCATGACATTCCTTGTTTCTGCCACCTCTACTAATCAATGGGTGGAATAGTCCAATGGGTCTTTACAAAGTCCTCTGGGATTTTGAAATAAAAACAGATCACCAAATCTTGTTCAGACGACCAGACCTAGTGATAATTGATATCTGTGGGAACCTGCCAAATAGTTGACTTTGCCATCCCGGTAGACCACAGAATAAAATTAAAAGAAAGTGAAAAGAGAGATAAGTAACTAAACCTTGCTAGAGAACTAAAAAAACTGTGGAACATGAAGGTGACAGTGATACTTACTGTCATTAGTGCTCTCTGAACAATATTCAAAGGAGCTTGAACACTTGAAAATTAGATGACAAGCGGTGACTATTCAGACTACATCATTATTAAGACCGGCCAAAATTCTGAGAATAATCAAGGAGACTTGAGGAGACTTGCTGTCACTCAGGCTCCCGGAAAAATCATCGGCTAATGCTGGTGTAAAAAAATGCTCAAAAGAGTATAATATTATTAACTCTGGTTGGAATATAATTTATCAATTATTAATTTCTGGTATATTACGATTTTCTTGCATTTGGGTTCGTTGATTATTGCTGGTCCATGAATGCTTACAAATGTTCTTAAATTTCTAGTTATTCTTTATACTCTCTGAATATTCACCCATTTCTTAACAGATGAATTTATTTTAAGATCAAGTGTCAGTATGTCTGTTCAATGCTCTAACATTTCCAGAACTTTCCATCTTTTGACGAAGGCTTTTCGATTATGTTACTAAATTATAAAGATGGAGTAAACAGTTAGGAAAAAGTCAAAAATAAAACTATCCGTGTAGTATATAATTTATTTCATTTCCGTGTATCCCAACTGTATTTTATGATATCATTTTTCATTCATCGTATATTTCAAACTGAAAGACAGGCTGCAAGAAAATATTGACAACAAATAAGGCTACAGTTATGGAAAAGTAAAATGTTATTTGTTAATGTTGATAGTTAAGAATAGAACCCAAAATGATCCATGTGTTTAGCAACGGTCGTGAATCTATTGAAGATATGTGAGTGAGCTTAGCATCTAATATCCATTTGCCTACCATACAATATTATTTTATTCAAAGCCCTGGCTACGCTTTATAATCATACAAGCCCCATAGTCCCTGTCAGATGATACTATTTTTGTACTGTGCGTCATTTCAGCATACGATTTTTTCAAGGCTCAAAAAGTAACACCTCTATGTCTTTGGCCTGAGACCGGATATATATTCTCAGGTTATACAATATTGCTCATTACTATGTACAGTCCTTAAATTTGCTTCATAAAAACGTAATTTTCTCCTAACCCCCAAATCATCATCAACAGGTCGCGCTACTTGTACAGATTTCCCTGACTATCTTTCTCTCTCTTCCGTCCCCATCATCCATCACTCCAAACTTCTAAACTACATCCTGTTTTTGCACTGAGCTGATGCAGGTAAGATCTTGTTAGTAGCCTAACACTGGTACGTCCTTACTTAGGGGACCACAGAAGAACGTCTCTTATGAATTCGTCCTTGAATCTCCAGCAGTGCACCACATGTCTTGTTTATCTTACTTGGATGTATTTTGAGATGGGCGGTAAGTGGCCTTAAAATGCCAGAGTTTTATGATGTTTATGTTAAATACATCTTGAGTTATATGGATGAGCTTTTCAATGGACTAAGCCTGGTGGTTGTGAAAGACAGTAATAAAGTAGTTTGGCTAATAGCAATGATGTTTAATTTTTGAGACAATGACTGATCTCAAAGTCTCCATTAAATTGTACTATATATATATATATATATATATATATATATATATATATATGCCACTTTACAGAAATAGGATGCAATACAAGGTCAATTTTTAAGCAGAATTTGAAAGGTTTGAATTCTGAGTTTTCCTTCTCCTAGACCTGTTACCATACTATGTTTGAAGAGATCAGCCTGCCTAACTATTTATCCACTGCTGGAAGGAAAATAAAGATATACATTCCTTTCCCAAGAAAATTAGCTCTGTAGAAAATGTAAAGACTCGTTTAAGATTTGAAGTGGTTCGTAACACAGCGTCCTTTTTTACGATGGTAACTATTACACTACGAGCGCTTATATCTGTGTTGTGGGGGGTCATCGATGTTACATTAGTCTATATTTTTAACATATTTACAATCTTTATGATTAAGAATAAAAGAATTTTAGCATCAAACGACATTTTTCTAACTTCAATTTCTACGCACTTTCAATTTAGTTCAGTTTATATTTGATAACTGACCATTCTACATATACCGAAATTATATTTTCTCTTTCTGTTAAATTTTTCTCAACAAATGTCTTACACAGAGAGAGAGAGAGAGAGAGAGAGAGAGAGAGAGAGAGAGAGAGAGAGACAGACAGACAGACAGACAGACAGACAGAGACAGAGAGACAGACAGATATATATATATATATATATATATATATATATATATATATATATATAACCAAAATAATTTTTATTAATAAATAAATCAAAATGTATTTTTAGAAATCTTTTGAAGTTACAAATTCTTATTTAGAATCAATTTGAAAATAATTGTAGCGTTTCAATCGTTGTTCGACCAATTTTGGAACTTGGAACTTATTGCAGATGATTCAATAATACCTATCTCTTTTTTTGTGCCATTGTAGGAAGAATTGTACTATTTTCAGCGAAATTTTTGAAAAGAGATTTTTAAGCCAGAGACATTTACACAAAATATTCTTTCATATTTTTCTATAAAAGCCTACGTAGCGAGGAAGCTTTTCATGCTCTTTAGAACAGCTCTTCTTAAGAAAGCAAAAAGCGAAATCAATGATGGCAGTGTAAGGCTGTCAACAAAAATTATGAAAAATTATACAAAAAGAATCTCATCGTAAAAATACTAAGCTACAAAGTATTGTCGAGTAACATTTGAATAGGGTTGTATGTTTCGATTCTTATGTCTTTTTGCTCGAATCTGGGAGATTCAAATTCTATTGTTATCGCTGTTTGTGTCTAATCTTTTTTGAGGTATGAAATATCACCTTTTGAGACCAAGCACTCGCCATTAAGGAGGGAAGGGGCTTCAGAGTAAAGAAGAAATATAAGATGAAGAATGTAAAAGAAGAATGATAAAAAATGAAAGGGAACAATGAAGAAGGAACAAAGATTATGCAAAAATGAAAAAAAAATAATGAATAATGGCAAAGGATGAAGAATGGAAAATAATTTCAAAAATGGGTAAATTATAAAGAATAAAAAAGATAGAAAAGGAAGAATAAAGTATAATTATGAAGAATGAAAAAAGAATTGTAAAAGAACAATGAATGAAAATAAAAAAGGAATAAAAATGATGAAATAATGAAACTGAAGAATTACGAAGAATAAAGTAGATTAAGAAAAGCAATAATGAAAAAGAATGAAGAATGGTTAAAAACTAAAAGGAACGATAATGACAATGGTAAATGATCCCCAAGAATAAAAAAAAAGAAGTATGAAAAATAAAGGAACAAAAGAATTTAAAATAAGAAGGAATAAAAAGAATTAAAAATGTAAAGAACTGTTAAAAAGACCAAAGTAAAGGGAGAAAAAGAATACAGAATGAAAAGAATGAAGAATAGAAAATAATTTTAAAGAATTCCAAAGAAATATGAGAAGATTAGAAATAATGATAAAGATCAGGGAATAAGAATGAAAAAGAATGATGAAAACTTGGTGAAGAATAAGCGAAAATAATGGTAAGGAATAAATAAGATCATTTAAAAAAGAAAACGAATGAAAAAGTGGTTTTTAGAAAAGGAAAAACATGAAAAGAATAAGAAACAAGAAAAATATGTTTAAAGAAGAATGGGTTGTAATAAAGAATAAAGAAATATGGAAAAAGAGAGAAGGAATAAATATGAGAAGAAGAAAAATGAAAAAGAAATGAAGAAGAAAGATGAGTAATAAATGAGAGTGAAAACAATTGCTCTGCGAAGACCGACAAATGTAAAAGTGAAGAAACCGAATGATAAACGTTAAAGAAAGAAATAGAATATTAAAGACTAATGAAGAACGCTGAAGAATAAGCAGAATATTGACAACTACACAATGAAGAAAACTGAGTAAAGAATAGAGAATATAAGAGTAAAAAACATAAGAAAAAATACAATGACAAAAATCAGTGATGTTTATACAAAGGAGTTTTTAACGGGTAAACGTGTCGTTATTATCTTCATGTTTACGAGTTTTTCACACGAACTTAATTAATAAGTTTATTTTTTATTGAAGTCTGAGTGAAAGCAAGTCTCTACAAATTTCCACGACACACACTGGTTAGAGGACAGTTCCAATGGCACCAAATATCACCGTCGTCTTCACGATTCACAACTTGTTTTAGATCTCTGGCAGGATCGTAGTATTTATCCAGTGTTTCGCTTTCTTTTATTTTCACATCGTGGTCCTCTGGAACAGCAAAATTCAATAGAAGGTAAATTCTTTTTTCTTTTTTTTTGTTAATTGACCTAAAGATTCGTCTTCCGGTCGGAGTTGGGTATTTGTTTGTATTTTAAAACCCCATATAATTTTATGCGTCTCATTTTCAAGGACAGATTCTGGTTTATGCATATATCATTTGTTAGTATGGTCAAACGTTGGACTCTTGAACTTCCAGTGGATCATATTATTATTATTATTACTTCTATTGATACAACTACAACTACTTATTTTTATAATAATAAAAATACTTATTATTATTATTATTATTATTTACTCTTTGAGTTTTTCACATCAGCGTTACTTGATGGTCATTCACTGGAGTTTGAATGGCAAATCTCCTCAAGTCTCCAGGACTCTTCGCAGTATTCTGGCCGATCTCATTAATGCAGTTGTTTGGATGGTCTCCACTCGTCCTGTTATTTCCTAGTATTTCAGTCCTTGTACCACTCCTTTGGTGTCTGTACCAAGAGTACCGATTAAGGTTGGTATAATCGTTACTTTCATGTTCCACAGTTTGTTTGTTTGTTTTTCAATTCTCAAGCAAGGTCCATGTAATTATCTTTCTTTACACTTTCTTTCAATTCTACTCAGTGGTCAGCCAGGACAGCAACGTCTACAATTCTCCAAGTTCTCTTTTTTGTTGTTGATTCTAATAAGGTCTGGTCGTCTGGCTTAGATTAGGTTATCCGTTTGTATGTCAAAATCCCAGAGGAGTTTGTGTGTTTCATTTTCATTTTCAAGGATTGATGTCGGGTCGCACATAAACCAATTCTTTAAATGGTCAAATTCAAATATCTTGCTCAATTTTGTTGGGTATCACCCACCTTTTCCCACACAATGAACTAGTCCATCTGCCATATATAGCAGTAGCTACTAATATCAGGGCAGACTAGGAGGTGAAGAGCAGCTTCTTATAGGAATAGTATTAGAGTGTTGGAGACTGGAGATCGCATTATATCACCTTACTTGCTACCGTAATAACGGAAGCCAATACCATCGTTGGACTCTATCTTTATTCTGTATTCACTAATCCTATGTTCTTGTCTTCTTATAGTCTCTCTATTGTATATACTTTTTCCTGAGATTATATCTCTATTTCCTCTCATATAGTGGTTTGTCCTTTAGTTAATATTACAAGCGTTCACTAACCAGAACGCAACAAATTCCCCGTGGATTAACTTGTCCACCCAGTTTTATTATTATTATTATTATTATTATTATTATTATTATTATTATTATTATTATTATTATTATCTTTGCGAGTTTTTCTCTCCAGCGTTAGATGCGGGTCTTTCACTGGAGTCCCCAGGACACTTCTGGGCATTTTAACACGAATTTAACGACACTGTCGTTAGAATGATCTCGATTCATTTTTCTGATTTTCAGTTCCTACATTTTTTCCAAGTGCATCAACTACAATTGGTAATATTGTCATGTTGATGTACCACATCTTATCTAATTCTCTGGCAATGAACTAGTCCATCTGCCATATATAGCAGTAGCTACTAATATCAGGGCAGACTAGGAGGTGAAGAGCAGCTTCTTATAGGAATAGTATTAGAGTGTTGGAGACTGGAGATCGCATTATATCACCTTACTTGCTACCGTAATAACGGAAGCCAATACCATCGTTGGACTCTATCTTTATTCTGTATTCACTAATCCTATGTTCTTGTCTTCTTATAGTCTCTCTATTGTATATACTTTTTCCTGAGATTATATCTCTATTTCCTCTCATATAGTGGTTTGTCCTTTAGTTAATATTACAAGCGTTCACTAACCAGAACGCAACAAATTCCCCGTGGATTAACTTGTCCACCCAGTTTTATTATTATTATTATTATTATTATTATTATTATTATTATTATTATTATTATCTTTGCGAGTTTTTCTCTCCAGCGTTAGATGCGGGTCTTTCACTGGAGTCCCCAGGACACTTCTGGGCATTTTAACACGAATTTAACGACACTGTCGTTAGAATGATCTCGATTCATTTTTCTGATTTTCAGTTCCTACATTTTTTCCAAGTGCATCAACTACAATTGGTAATATTGTCATGTTGATGTACCACATCTTATCTAATTCTCTGGCAAGGTCTAAGTATTTCTATATCTTTTAGCTTTATTTTATTTTCACTTTGAGGTTTGCAGGAACGGTAAAATCCACTAAATGACAAGTTTATTTGATCTTTTTAATTTACACTACGTCTTTTCTTCTTGCAGGGAATAGGTTCTAATTATTTACTCCTTCAGAGTTTTCACATCAGTGTTAGCTGATGGTTTTTCACTGGAGTTTGAGAGACAGCAAGTCTCATCAAGTCTCCAGGACTAGTCTCAGGATTCTGGCCGTTCTTAGCAATGCAGTCCTTTGGATAGTCTTTACCCGCCTGTCAACTTCCAAGTCCTTCAGGCCTTTTAATAATCCTTTAGTTATTGTGCCTAACGCACCAATCACAATTGGCACAACCGTTACTTTCATGTTCCACGGTTTTTTCAATTCTCTAGCAAGGTTGAGGTACTTATCTTTCTTTTCACTTTCCTTCAGATTTATTCTGTGGTCCGCCGGGACAGTAAAGTCGACAATTTTGCAAATTCTCTTTTTTTTTATTATTATTATAAGGTCTGGTCTTATGGCCGTGATTAGGTGATCCGTTTGTATGTTAAAGTCCCATAGGAGTTTATACGAGTCATTTTCTAGGACAGGTGCTGGGTTATGCATATACCATTTGTTTGTATGGTCGAATTGAAATTTCCTGCACATTTCCCAGTGGATCACGTTGCCGATCGAGTCGTGTCTCGCCTTATACTCCTTCTGTGCTAATTTGCTGCATTCGCTTGTTATGTGATTGATCGTTTCGTCTCTGTCACCGCATAGCCTACATTTGCTATTTTGTTACATCTTATATATTTTCGCTTTGATATGATTGGTTCTTATGGCGTTGCTTTCGAGTTTGTAACACCAGTGTTTGCTAGTGTTTTTTTTCTCCTGAGTCTTAATGACAACAAGTCACTTCAGATTTCCAGAACTCCTTTCAGTATTCTAGCTGTTGTTGTCTGGATGATCTTGAGTCTTTCTGATTTCCATATTTTCCAGAACGCTTTCAAAGCATTTCGAAATGCTTCCAAATGGGCCAACTACTAACTTTCATGTATCATTGTTATTTAGAGTTTTTCCTTAATGTCTTGCGTTGCACACACATCAAAGCCTATCTTTTGGAGTTATAGTTACAATGACACAATAGAGCCCACTTTAGAATGTAAATAGGAGAATGATCATCTGGATTTTTGAGTTTTTATGCTGACATTACATCATAGAAATTTTTAGTCTGAGGTACTTATATATTTTTATATCTTTCTGGTCTCCAAGGGAAACGAATTTTTTAAACCGGTCATGTCACTTAGGGTTGAATTCTGATCAAGGAGCAGATAATTATTTGTTTGTTTGGTTTGGTTTTATGGCACATCAACCATTGTTGGTTATTTAATGCAAAATCCATTTTCATATATATAAACAGTTCAGTTTAATCTAAGTATAGTTTTTTTAAATTTATTACAGACAGTTTAAATGTCAAAACTGTTCTATTTTAAGTAATTCAGCTGAGCATAAATACAGTTTAGTCCTATTTGACCCATAGATAGGACTCTATCAGGTGCTTCTTTTTTAAATGTCTGAAAACTTGGAATTTTGCTTTTGTTTTCACTGTTTTAATAATGTAGTCATCCGACCGTAGTGGAGGGTCGGCTGGGTTTTATGACATATCAACTTTTGTATGTTATTTAATGCCAAATCCATATTTCAACAAATAATCCGTTGAAATAAACAATTCAGTTTAGCGTAAGTACACAGTTTAATTGTCAAAAACATTTCTATTTAAGTCTATTCAGTTTAGTCAAACAGCTATAATTCAACCAATTCAGTTTAGTATGAGTATAGATTTTGTTTACACACATTTAAATGTCAAAAACAATTTTATTTCGTGTAATTCAGTTTATCATAAGTACGAAGTCTAGCTCTCTTTAACCCATAAATAAAACCCTATCAGATGCTACCATTTCAGGTCAGAGTTGACCTGGGAGCGGCGGCTATAAAGGGATACTTCGCATTTCCATCCGATTGTTTTGTGTCTTAGCAGGACACTCATTGAGGGGATTTCTTACTCCTCTGCAGAGAAGTAGTCGGTGTAATCTGGGCGATACACAGAGTTAAATGTAAAAACAGTCTTATTTTAGATAATTCAATTTAGCATAAGAACGCAATTTACATGTCAAAACAGTTCTATTTTAAACAATCCAATTTAGCATGAATACGCAGTTAAATGCGAAAACAGTAAACACTCGAAACAATGGTTTACTTCTATTTGACCCATAGATAGGACCCTTAACAAATGCTACCACTCCAGTCCAAAGTGGACCTGGAAGCCATGGCAATGAAGAGGTACTCTGCATTCCCCAAATCTCCAAGATTACTGAAAGCTTACCATCAGATTGTTTAGTATCCAGGACACTCGTTGTGGAGGTGGGGTCTTATCCATCTGCAGATGTGCAGTTGGTGTATTCTACAGCATCAGCTGAGTGGGTAATAGTCCAGGGTAACCCGAAGGTTCCTTTTTGAACAGCTACTACACCAAGGTGTATGGGAGGATGTTTCTTTTATCTGGATTACTCTACTTACCCTTGATACGTACCTTATATTGCTGAGTGTAAAGCAAAGAGGCATCAACTACCAATTTTGATTCTTTTGTGTGAATTGACCTGAGAGGAGGTGCCCCTGGTGTAATGGTTATCGTCGTAGGAAATGGACACGGTGACACGAGTTCAAATCCTGGACGAGACTGATTGCATTTCACATAGCACTAATACCCTTGGGAACGGTATGAATCCAATAATTCTCCCTCCAGCTATGGGTAAATAGTAGGGTTCTTCAGCCTTGGTAATGCAACTAGTCTTGGAGAAGGAAAACTCTGAATTCAAACCTGTTAAACTCCGCTTAAAAATTGACCTTGTATCATATCCTGCTCGAGCGGAGTGGTTGGGTAAATAGGTGAATTGACCTGACATTGAACCTCGGTCTCCCAGACCATTGACACCAACCATTATGCCAATTTGCAGAACTTATGACAACTTCCCCGTGAAATACAATAACATTTTAAAAAGCAGAATTCATCAAAAGTGAAAATGTAAAAAAAGCAAATTCATAAAAGAAAGTAAAAATGAAATCAAGGGAAATTTCGAACGGAAAATATATTTCCATGAATTAATATTCACTACTTAAGTATTTATCATCCGTATTCATCTTGAAGAAGCAGCCAATAATATAATGCAGATGGCATTATAACTAATGGTATTCATGCCACTCCACGTCTCTCGTTAGTTCCGCAGTACCTTTTGATTTTTTGAGTTTGTGACACCCGCTCTTAAAATAAGTCATTCGTCCAGTCATAAAATCCGTGACGTTACTCCCATTTCTATTTTTCAAGGTTCACTGATCTAGGGCTGCTGGACTAATTAATTCCCATCTATATATTAAATAGATCTGTTTGAAAATTACTAATATTAATTAATGTTAATCAACATTAAACCTGAATGCTTGATACCATATACCTGTTAGTAAATTGTTTGTATTAAGAATAGTTACTTGAAAGCCTATGGTTGTTGTTATAAGTTACTTGAAACCATAGATCGAGTCGGCAGGGGTTGTATGATACACCAACTGCAGCTATTCAGAGGGTTAAGACACTAAACAACTTTAGGGTGATGCTCCAGAAATGCTGGATATTTGGGGAATGCAGAGTACACGTTCATTGCTATTGCTCATTGGTCCACTCTGGCCCGGAGAGGTAGCACCTGATAGGGTCCCGTTGATGAATCAAATAGAACATTTTAGTATTTAAACTGAGTGCAAACAGATGACTAAGAAGAACCGATTATCATCTAATTGAAATAACTTTAAACCATACAATTATGCAATAATAATTAGTTTTAGAGTGTAATGTTGAAATCATACAACTTGGGCATTTTTTCCTATTAGAAAAGAATGCTTAATATTATAACCGTGCTCAAAAAACTGCAAAGAAATAACAGCACAAGATTGTAAATGTAAATGTGCAATGAACGCCAATTCCTAACTTATAGGTATATAATAATCCTTGATGGGTTCATATGTCGTTAAAATTAATTAATCATAAAAAATGTGATGTTAAAAATTTTAGAAAAAGGCTATGACAACGAAGCCATTTCAGTTAGTAACAAGAAATATATTCTTTGATTTGTTTGTCCCTACTGATCAGTGCCGTACAATAAATCAAGGAGGCATTATTTATCCAGGCAGAATTTGATACAGTCATTTTTAGAGTGGGGGTTAGAGAGATTAGGTGGATTTATCAGTGCTGGTCATACGTTCATTAGGTGCAATTTAAACTATACTTGTCATTGTTAAATCTCCCGATACGAATCCAGGTGACTTTGCTGGTCATAAATTCACTAGAACCGGGGGTTTGCTGCAATGTGAACCCATGCCCCAGAACATTTTAAACCAAGCTTGTCTGTAAATAGTTCAAAATAAAAATCGTCAAGGAGGCACTGGTGGTGTAACGTTTATCTTCGTAGGAAATGGAATCGGTGAGCCGAGTTCAAATACTGGACGAGGCTGCTTGCGTTTAACTTCCTGCTAATGTTCTTTAGAAAAGCATGAATGTTACTTTCCTTTCCCCCCAAAAATAAAGGTAAAAAGAAGGGTGAACTGGGATCTGTAGCCCTCGTAGGATAATCAGTCTTGGAGAAGGAAAATTCGGAATTTATGCTAGCAGTTGTCTGCTTAAAAACTGACCTTGTGTCGAATCTTAGTCGCGGTAGAGAGGTTGGGTAAATGCATACAATAAATCAAGAAAACAAGCAACTTGTCAAAACAATTATATCGAAACCTTCATTTTCTTTTTTAGCCCCACGTTCAACTGCCTACGCAAATTTCGGCTTACGATCGTCTATTGCTCTATTTTGCTTGACAGCCGAAAATGTCTTTTTTCTTATGAATACACACCTTGTTGCACGTTCAGGAATAGAACCAGTGATAGAAATAGTTTTATTATGTTTTGCATTCTATAGGATATCTTTGTTGAAAAATATGTTTTGCAGTGAAGTTCGTGTGTGCAAAGCAAGTTGCAATTCAATGACGTTTAAAAAAAGTCTCCCTCCAAAAAAAAAAAAAAAAACGCGTCAAATGAGTGAATTGTAAATAAGTAAGTTCAATAAAACTCGTCGTTGACTCTCGCGGGGGAAAGTTATTATGACAAGAAAAGAATGGCCTCCTTAAAATAGAAAATAATCCTCGTGTTTACTGCGATAGATTGAGGATAGCATCTCCTCATCTTTAGAGCGGAAGTGAACGAAACGAATGCTGACCTGGTTTAACGTTTTTGTTCGTTCAAATGTCCTCGCAAAAATAATCGCGTAAATTTCTACAAAGGAAGAAAGTGAAATAAAATAAAACGATAAAAATAAAACGCATCTACATTCATTAAGTAAAAGCTATAGGAAGAAGAAAGTAATCTAAATACAATCTAGGAGACTTGATGGTAAATTGTAATGCATGTTGAAAAAAGGTATTTATTTGCTCGAAAAGTAGAAGTTAATGTTTGGACCGTTCCCTATATGGATTGTTGGTGCCAAAAATAGCTCAACACTCTCAATATTCTCTTTTAATTCAACCTTTGTCATGTAGTGTCTGTCATCTAAGATTGATTCTTACGCTAGTGCAATAGACTGATTGATAGATTGATTAACGTCATGTCAATACGTCTAGGGTTATTTTATGCCGGTTGGTTAGGTTTGGTTATCTAATACCAAAGCCATCATTCTAGAAGAAAAGTAGTGGTTCTATTTAACCCATAATTGGGATGATAAGGGGGTTAATGCCTTTTCCAAGGGTATTTGTCCGAAAGTAAATATAATGGCATGACGGAAGTTCGAATTAACTTACAACGATTCCGTAGGTTTGGTTTGGTTTCTTTGTTTAATGGCATATCAACTCTTTTTAGGCTATTTAATGCCAAAGCCATTCTCCTAAAAGGTACAACACTTTTAAGGCTGGGTGGTCCTGAATGTAATGTTAACAAAGGGGTACTCCACACTCCTATGATATCCAGAAGGAAAACTTTAACATCAGATTCTGTTTTGAACCATACCCAGGGCATCTCTTTGACTGTTGTACCATTACACAGCATGAATAGAAGTTTCCAATGATATGGTGTTTAAATGGAAGTTGGTGCTACTGCGGTCCGAATAGACATTTGTAACTTTGCTTTAACTACCAGTACGCATAGACATTTGTATCACCATGTGACGAACAGATTTATATGTGTAGTGGTACGTCTTAAGTGTCAGTTGTAAAATCGCCGTGAGAAATGTGACGAACCTACAAAAACACCGTCTTTGTTTGCTAATACAAAAGTTTATTCGCTACAACAAGTAGACGTCGGAGCGAGAGGAGAAGCGTATGAAAACGGAGTCGACCGCGTTAGCTAGCTAAAGAGAAACACGATGTCATGAGGACGGAGAGTAGAGAGGGAGAGATATCTTGCATTTTCTTCCGGGTTTTCTGTTGCAGTCCTATCATGCTTATTCGCTCGTTTCGTCTCTACTGCCGCACAAAATGGTTACCCACAAATTTCGGCTGTATTCACATTGCCGTATCTAATCTTTACCTCGTCGCATCCGGCAGCCAACTAAATCGTTTTCTGTTTTCTACATCGGGCCCACTCACAAAGGCCTTCCAGTTTGATTCACCCTCAACAAATCAGAACCTGTCTCCGATTTACTGCTGATATATTTCTATTTTTATCTCGGGCGTCCCTAATTGATTTGCACAAAAGATACAGTCAACTTAATCTAAATCCCATTGAAGGCTTATTGGTCACAAAAGAGTAGATGCTGACTGAATATGAAAGTCAAAATAAGAGTCCGGATATTACCTAAAGTCATCCCAAAATGGCGCTAAGAACAATCCGTCACGAGATGCCATCGATGTAAAAGTAAAATATTTGTCCATATAAAAAAAGGCCGAAACAAATACTCTTACAGACAACGTATTTATAGGATATATAGCCGCTTGAAAAACCAGAAATAATTGCTCATTGGTCAAATAAGATCCCGACCATAAATATTTAGGACGAATCCCGAAACGATTTGTTAATTGAGGGTGCAGCATGAAGTGTTGACCAAAAACTATGCTCATTAGAAGCAGGCTGAAATGTGATCATTTTCGGCCGGGTCACTGTAGGAAGTGGGTATGGTGTTGAAAAGACCCGAAACACCCGATGAACTAAATAACATCACTAACGATGCATCCAACTGCATCTTAGAGATGTATTTTGCAAAATTAAATTGTCTTCCAAACAACCGCTTCTTCCCACACATCAGTATTTTCTTCAACCCTACGCCACAGCAGGCAAAATGTTACACAAGGTGACATTATTTGGCAGAGATCATCCTGCACACATATGCACGGACAAGAGCAGTGCCAAAAATTACTTTAATTTAAAATTAATATAAATTTCAATCTTGAGTTACGCTCATTGTCTGGTATCTAAGGTATTAGGAAATGAACCTAACCTTTGCCCAGTTAAACTAAGGAAAGCTGCTGCTTGTGGAGAAGGCACAATGAAGTAAATTTCTTCAATACATCGGCCGGAATCAGTGCTTGCGCTTATTCCTACTAAAAAAAATACGTTTGTGTACATAATCGACAACTTAAAGGTAGCGAATTTTCTAGTGTTAGTTAAAAATATTTTCAGATAAGAAAAAAAAATCTTTGCACTCCACAATCGTTAATAGCATCATATTTCTAAATATTGTTCATATAATATTTTTCTATAGATTCAAAACTTAAAAAAGCAAAACAATCTTTATAACTGTTGATTAACAACGAATTTAATTTAAAAAAGTCTTTGTAGTTGCTTTTTTTACCTTAAAAGAGCATATTTTTACCTTAAAATTGTCAATGAAAAAGAAAACAAGATATTAAAAAAATATGATTTTAAGTGAATAACAGTTTTATTGAAGTTTGCATTTATTCTAGTATTTTTTAAAGAGACTGTTTTCTTGTAAACTTTTTAAATTATTCTCAGTTTTAAAAATATTGTTATCGACCTTAACCTTCTTGAAGCATCACCATTGCGGTAAAAGGAAATCAACTTATTTAAAAGATGGGTATTTTATGTCCGAAAGTAAATCACTTATTTCAGAAAAATTAATCAATACCTTCATTCAATCTTTTTGAACTTGTAATGATTATATATATATATATATATATATATATATATATATATATATATATATATATATATATATATATATATATATATATATATACTCGGTGTATATGTTGCTCTTAATTCCCCAAGTTTAAAATTAGAAACAGTAATCGTCATTGATTTCTCTCATAATGTTTTATAGCTAAAATTTTTGCAATTTTTAAAATTCCTTCAAGAAAATTTAGTTTCCACTTATATATATATATATATATATATATATATA